>JAJLTN010000661.1:0-52511 GCA_030568215.1 Lipomyces kockii | reverse complement strand
TGGAAGACCTACTGCCGAGAGCAGAAGGCCCTTCACAGTATTTGCCTGCGTGTCAAGGGAAACAAGCGTGCGAAGAAAGAGGATGTCGTGGTCGCCTACGGCGATGGTCTGTTCGGGTCTACCATGCGCGGAAAAAGGGCTGCCCCGGTTAAGAAGTTGCGCAAGCACCTTCGCCGGTATGTCACCGTCGTGCCGGTCGACGAGTTTCGGACGAGCCGAATCTGCTCGGCGCATAACGAGGAGCAGGGAGAGAGGATGGGTCTCGGCGAGGAGGAAGACGAAGGGGGGGGGAAGAGAAGGGAGCGGAACACCACCGGACTTGGCCCATATCCACGGACAACGCAATGCCAATGGAGCCAAGGGACCATCTCTTCATTCTGTATTATACTGCCACAAGTGTCATACAGTTTGGAACAGAGATGCTCGGAACATTGGGTGGATATTTTTGTGGATGCGGGTGCATGGTGGAGGCCGACCGCCAGGGTTCGGGAGAGGTTGATATTCTTTCTTTTGCGGGCAGTGGTTAAGGAATCTGTCCGCATCTGTTATTCGGTGGCTTAGGGTTAACCACTTGCGGGACTAACCTGCAGCCACCATATTATGGGGCCAGGGTACGGGCATGTGGTATCGATTAGGGTAAAAGTCCAAAATACCACTGAAACTTTTCAAAAAGTCCAAAATACCACTGGACGCAGTACCCACCGTACCCGCCATATCGGGTCAGCTGCTTGTGCACCAAACAGTGTGAAATTTAAAGCAATGCAAACAAAATTTGACATTTAAATCAGTGCTAAGCTACATTTGTACATCGATTGCAAAGGCTCTCTGCATGTCGATGCATTGTGGCCAAGTTACTTATGACATCGGCCGCAAGTCACCATTTTTCTCGAGATCCCGATGTCTTCGGTTCGGATTCTCCTCTTGTGCGGACGGCCAGGTGGACGACGTGTGTTGGGTGGACCAACTTTAGGCAAATCATCGTCCGCCGTTACGCTCACCGTGGACATTGCATGGATCCCTTGGGCATATATGTGCTTTCGAAAGCGTCAACTTTGAGATACTCATCTACAAAGTCCACATAGTCCCGGCCCGCAAAGCTAATCGCCGCAACAGCATGTGCGCATGGCACTCCAGAGTAAGCCCGCCGTTTACAAGGGCAAGTTTTAGAATCCAGATATACTGGAAAACTTTCTCCTCCTTGTGTTCTGACCTCGTATTCATGCGTATATACGGGGATCACAACATACTCTCTGGCGAGAGAGACTGACTTCTGGAGGATTTTGGTTGCCGCATCCGTGATGCGCTTGCCGTCATGGCGAAGTTTCGAAATGTCCTTCAGGCGCTCGGCTCGCGACAGCATTATCTGCACTCGAATGCGTTCCATCATGGCATGGACGGGCAAAGAGCGAGCCTCCAAGATCCAACCATTAAAACTCTCCGCCACATTCGAGGTCCTATGGCCGAGACGATTGCCACGAAAGTGACTATCCGCCCAATGCTCTGGCCCATTGTTCATCAGGTATTCGGATGCTTCCGACGGCATTTCATCGAGGACCTTGGACATCTCCTCTTTGGTCGGTCTAGATGCAGCTTTCCAGAGCAGCCGTGCAACTTCAATGTTCTTGACGACATTTTTGAAATTTTCGAAGAGATGTCGAAGACAATGAGCATGGTCGGCTTCTGGAAAGATTTTCTCAACGGCATCAATCAAACCTTGCAATTATTAGTTAGTGTGAACTTACAGAAAATATCCGTTATATTTCCACACTGTCGATCAATACGCACCTTTCTGTCTGTCAGAAATCAATGTCAGCTTATGGAAAGCAAAGACATCTCCCAGGCAGTTATCAAGGTGTTCCAAGAACCACTTCCAATTCTCCCCATCCTCTGCCTTTACGACTCCGAACGCGAGCGGGAACAAATGGTTGTCTGCATCGACACCTACAGCAATCAACAGATTACCTTGGTATTTAGACTTCAGATGCGTTCCGTCGAGAGCGATCAACGGACGGCAATGCTTGAACCCTTCAATGGACGACGCATAACTGACAAACAGAGAATAAAATTTCTCCGCTACGACGTTCAATTTGGTGTAACTGCCCGGATTTGTTTCGTTGATTTCTTTGATATATTTAGGGAGTTTTTGGAAACTCTCAGCGTCATTGCCATTGACTTTGTCCAAAACTAGATGCTTGGCCCTTAAAGCCACCTGATAGTTGATCTGTACCTTGTGGTCGGTGTGGACATCTGACTTCAGATGTCCGGGCCTGTAATCATTTTTGTTTTCTACTGCCGCTGAATAAGTTGCAGCAGTCCAATTCTTGTCAGCATGCTTATTCTTCTGACCAGCCGGTGTACACAGTGTGTGCCATGCACTCTACTGATCTGAAATATGGAGCTTTCATCGAGACGCCTGGCATGAAGGCATGAAGCTTCCACCCGCAAGACAAATCACTGCAAGCCAGCCCTACACGAGATTTATCAGAATAAGGGACGTTGAATTGGTACCCTTCTTAATGGCGATTTCTTTCATAGCAAACATAAAAGCCCCTTTGTCGGGAAAGTTGTCTCCAATTTGCACGGACATAATAGATAATGTTGTTAAGGTAAACTGCCTTGAACGCGTGTCGAAAGCAAGAACGCGCTTTTGTAGATGAGAATAAAACGCGTGCTCGAATGAAAAAAGAGGGTAAATAATTCTGGGAACTCAGGGGAGTAGAAACTACGTGGGTACGGTGGGTACGGCGTCCAGTGGTATTTTGGACTTTTTGAAAAGTTTCAGTGGTATTACGGGCCGGTGGTATCGATTATCGACGTCACCAGCTCTGTCGAACGATATCTACATTACTCTTCAACCCAGACTGCAAAATCTGAAGGCTGCAACTAGCAGTATTTCCCAATGAGTACTGCCTCGAGTCTTTCTAAGTTCTACTGACGACGTACTCGACTCGCGGTCGCGTCGATATAGCCCGACATCTTATTGCATCGGGAATCCGACGCTCATATATTTTACATCTCGACCAGCGTTCATGTATTCAGCGGCGCGCCATTACTCGGCAGTTTGAACTATAACAGCACTACCACGGTTGTCCAACTTTGTCATGGCTTCGAATAGCGATAGGCCATACGGGAATGACGGTCAGAGCATGAATGGCGGCGACTCTGCTGACCAATCTACAGCTGATGCATGGAGTTCAGTGTACAATGCACAGCACGAGCATCAATCGCAGAGCAATCCCAATATACAACCGGATCAGAATGAGCAAGGCCAGGAAGTTCTATTCATGTGCCATGGATGTTACAATGAATTCCGTGCGATTCCAAACTCCGAATTTCCAGTCCTTTGCCCCCGATGCAATTCTGATTTTTGTGAAATTGTTAGGCATCTTAACGATTGTGATTGTGCCGAAACGCTAACGGGTATTAACAGATCAATGATCCGGAAGACGACCCACGAGATATGATAGAGACGACAGACGACGAAGATGAAGACGACGCAGATTACTACTTCCATTCGCGCAATGCAGTCCCAGATATGCCATTCACAAGCTTTGGTGCCTCCGATGAGTCACGCAGCGAGCGCGAGCGACAAAACACAGCAAATGTGATGAACTTTGTACAATTACTTTCAACTATCATGCATGAGGGCCAACAAAATGCCGGAACAACGGCTGGCGGTAGTGCGAGGTCCACAACGGGACGGGCCGTTGCTACTGAGGACGGTGGAAGTAATCATCCTTTTTTCGGGTCTACCATGGGCCCGTTCAATTTTACAGTTAACTTTGGGGCTCCCCCTGGTGCTCCGAGGAGTGCACACGATGAAGCGGCTGATGCCACTTTGAATAATATCAGCCCCATGGAGCAGTTAGCAAAGTGAGTATAATTGAGGCAGTCCGTGTCCATCAAAAGTACGTATTAACATTTGGAGTAGTTTTCTTCAACAGACCTTTAGAGGAATCGGCGTTGAACCACATCTCGGAAACACGCAAGCTGCACAAGGCGTTAACGGTCAACTTCCCGACTTGACATCGCAGCTGTTAGGCCGGATATTCAATGTGTCTGGCAATCCCAGCGATTATGTGTTCTCCAATCGTCAACTTGACCAAATTATTACGCAGATCATGGAGCAAACAGCTCCCAGCAATGCGCCACCGCCTGCGACTGAAGGGAATATCTCAGCTCTTCCGACAGAAATACTAACACCAGGGCTTCATGATCAGTCGTCAGATTGTGCGATTTGCAAAGATCAGTATGAGACCAATGAGACAGTAACGCTGTTACCCTGCAAGCATTTTTTTCATCCAGCATGTATTAAACATTGGCTGAGCATATCGGATTCATGCCCCATTTGCCGGCATCCTATCACTGTTAAGACGCCGCCGTCCGAGACTGCAGATCCAGAGCAACCGATATCGGCGCCTTTAGGGCCAGATCCGGAACCGGTTGATGATTAAGAAATGGAATTTTGCTTAATGTGGTATACCACTAAATATAATGGTTATGTATGATATGCAACTTGAGAAAGTCGCTACAGGCTGTTGAAGCTGTGCTTTTAAATAAGTGGTTGTGACTCGAGTACAAGTGCAAGTCTCGTCAAGTTTGTGTAGATTATAATGCGCTTACATTTCGTGACGATCCAAATCTAGTGAACGAAGGATTCGGACCATACTATTTGGGTATAAGGAAATTACACTGCCAATCAA
Source organism: Lipomyces kockii (assembly GCA_030568215.1). Taxonomy (NCBI): domain Eukaryota; kingdom Fungi; phylum Ascomycota; class Lipomycetes; order Lipomycetales; family Lipomycetaceae; genus Lipomyces; species Lipomyces kockii. The sequence continues at coordinate 47,808 of JAJLTN010000661.1, read as the reverse complement.
ATTAGGATACATAATACAAATAATACAAATGAATCACAGGACAATATCTTCCATATTCTACTTCTCACGCTCAATCTCTGCATATAATTGATTGAGGTCTGACTGTTTTCTGTTGCAGTAGTCCTCAAACAGATCAACTTGCTGCGTCAAGACTTCAATTTCTTGCTTCATGCCCGTAAGATTCACGCCTGCATCGTTATCAATGTCTCCAGAGCGTAGCTTCCTTAATTGTCTGCGCTTATAATCGTACAGCTGTTCCAGCTGCGTTCGCACTAGTCCAATCTTACTACTATCAGCCTGAGTGCGAACGTCCTCTTTTCTGTGTTTTGCAGCGGCATCCGCCTTCTCAAGCTGGGACTCCAGCTCGGTCAACTGTCGTCGCAATCTAACCTCCTCCCAATCGGTATCCTTTGTAGCTGAAAAATCAGTCCCCGAAGGCGAATATTTCGTCCTTCCACCGGATATGCCGAGCCTCTCGAGATATGACTCTGCAAAGGCCGATTTCTTTCCGGAAGACGTATTGCTGTCGAAAGTAGAATTGGCCTTGTTGGGAGGGGCAGTAGACGATAAATCATAATCAATCTCTGTGTTCTTCTCAAAAGTAGCGCGCAGAGATGCCGGAATATTACGCGGAACTCGGACACCTTTGTCTCTGTTATTAAGGATATGCAAGAACGCTAGTGTTTGGTCTTTCCCTATTGTTCTATCGGATCGTGGGTTGATAAGGTTCCTCACAAAGCAAGTTAGCGAAACTTCTCTGCCCACAGCACAAATAGTTACTGCTAACGAGTCTCGAGAGACATACCATGCTGAATTAATATCTGATTCAGGAACATTGAGAGCTCCATATAATTCGCTAAGCGATTCGACTGCTTGCCGTCAGTATCCATTGTCAACGCAACATAGGAACGAACATACATGTGATTTGGCCATGACGACTAGCATTGGCAGTATAAATGGCTTCGTAGTTACTTCTATCCCTTGGCGCCATGTACCAGTCAAAATCACTCGATAGGCCACTGTGAGAATTGTCGAAATCATCCTCCTCCACTCGTTCTATAGCCAGCGACCCAGTCTTTAGCGCGCTGTTGGCGGCCACCAAATGGGCTTTTGACGACGGGATCAGCCAATCCGGTAAAGTGTCTGGCACTTTTTGGTAACGCTTAAGACAGATATGTTAGACATGATGAATTAGTGGCGATGCGAAGGGTGAAATAACTTACGCCATTTATAACATCGAAGATAATCCGCATAGCAACACAGAATTCTTCAAAGTCAAGATTGCCATCGTTATCAACGTCTATATTATTTAGTCTTGACGATGCCCACAAACCACTGTATACTTACCCGCAAGATCCCAAATATTCTCTAATTGGCTGTCGTCAAGCTTGGAGTTTTTGAGCACCTTGGCTGCGCGGTCTCCTGAGAGCATGCCATTTTGAGGATCTAGGCCCGAGAAAATCTCCCAATACTTCGATATTTCCCAATCTTCCAATTTATTGTTACTTAGTGTTGCCATCTTTCGTGGACAATCTGCTTTATGTGGCAGGTTCCGCCGGCATCCAAATTAGTAGCTATCTATGGCTTGTGAGCATTAATAAAGTTTGGCTAAAGTATATATGGCCGCCTCAAGTTGGGTGTAATCTAACTCATACTGTTACTTGATCCAATTCTTTGAGTCTGACGATAACAATTTGAGAAATAGATAAGACATAGAGGAATAAAGATATTGAACCAACTGAGCTGATATTTTTGACTTGAAACTTGTATAGCGATGATTAACTGTGTGTGCCAACCAAGACGCGTGCCTAAGCAATTTGGTGCGGCGCTCTCAAAACGAGATTTCGCCGAGACCAGCAAGAATCCGCACTATGCTTGCCTCGTAGCTGTTGTTCATCGTGGCTACATGAACGCGTAAGTAATCGTAGTCCACGCCGGCTAGTGAAGATCTACAAGTGTACGACCTGTATACTACGATTCAAAGTTGATGATTAGCTGTAGGCAATTTCGGCCGATGGTGTTGTCTCTCTGTCACCTCAACTTAGTCAATGGACGAAGTTTGACTAATGCCACCAAATATCACCATTCGTTAGACACTTTTTTGCGGTATGCGGAGCACCATGGACTTCCGGTACATACAACATATTATGTCGGGACGGTTTACGAGTACGTCGTTCTCGATTCGCTCACCAAGAGCGCACGGATGAGTTTAGAGCATTCAGGCAGAACGGGAGACAATGGCGTCGACCTTCGTGGTACGATGTCAACTTACAAATTCGAGAAAAAAATCCCAGTTGTTGTCCAATGTAAATATGAGCAAAAGAAACCGGGGGCGAAACTTTTTAGGGAACTTGAAGGCAGTTTAGTCAATGCCAATCCAGATACGCTCGCAGTTCTCGCAGCTCCATTACCAGCGACTTCTGCAGGAAAGCGGATACTGGCTAGTTCAGATAAAGCAATTGCCTTTTGTCTGATACTTGGATATGAAGAAGGTGGCGTCGCGACTCAGATGATTTGGAATAGCACTGCTGATAAGCTCTTAAGAGGATTAAGGGTTGCGAGCGTTTATCGTGAGGCGACGGTGGATGGAAAGGTGATAACTGTACGGTCGATGTCATTGATAGATACTTAACTCTCTTGCTGGTTAAATCGCAAAGAGCGGCAAGTCCCATAAGGTAGCATATGTATATTTGCAGCAACGTTGCTTTCTTTACCAAGCTAGACCCCTGACCATTGACTTGGACAGCCATTCAACGCGTAGTTAACCCAAGAAATGATGCATTTTTAGAGTAATACACAAAGTAATCATACAGATATGCAGCCGAATAAAATGATCCTCTACAACTGACCCAAGTGAAATCTGCAACCAAACACAAACTCCTCAATTCCATACGATTTCAAACGCTCTATGGACGCTTATCAAACTTCCCATCAAAGTAATTTTGAAGATTAACTCGGAGCATCAGGCGATCAGCTCCGAAGTCCAGATAAACAATAAAAAGCCAAAACGAAAAAATGTTCATAATGTAGTGAAGCCAATATGCATTTAATATTCCATGCAAGCACGCATAGATAATAAGATAGAGGAGTAGTACCTTCGTTACGATCTGGAACCTATATTTCACGAGATATTAGCAAAACTTGAGAACAACGTAACGGATTGCAACGAGCATGAAACATACCTTCCTGTCAGCCTTGGAATCATCTTACCGGTTATCATTCTCTCCACTAGCAGTATGATTGGCATGATTGATAGCAAATTGTGATGAGATGAAAACGCAGTATTCCATCGAACAGCGAGGTTATGAACCCACACTATCAGCACGGGAATGTTAATTGGTAACACCCATATCATTAGCATCAGAATGGATATTGCAAAATTAATGAAATTCGAACTAAATTGCCCATTCTGAGAGCGCTACTAGGTCGTTAGACTGCGTCGAATTGCTTCCTCTTGCGGACTTACCAGAGAGTTCTGCACACGCAATGCTTTAATGCACGTATTTATATGCACAATGAAACCCACCACAAATGCAAATTGATAGGGCACGTATGCCAGCACAGATATCAGTAGTATAAAGGTTGTCAACAAACGTCGACTGCCACTGAGCACCGAAAAATAAAATGCCGTTAATGTCGAGTAACCTCCAACAAATATAGCATTGGCACCAGCCGTAACTCTGTTATTGTTGACATGCAAGCGTTCTCTCACTTTCGCCACCCAAAGGTAATTTAGCAATCTCCTCCTGTGGCGACTTCGAGTTAAATCCAAATCCTGAAACCAATCCGCTATATTCGCGACGCATAAGAGGACAGCAGTCACAGTGTAATATACAGCAATACACATGCCGCACGCAATAGTGAAGAATAGAGGTCCCAAAAACGACATGTGTGGATCAGCAAGACCCAGAAACATGTTGTTGTATCGAATATACCGATAAACTGGGGTTGTGGATGGCCCACTGACTGAGAACTGGTCCTCGGGTTCTAAGAAAGGTAGAGTCGACGCAGGCATAAGATAAGACAGGATAATAATAAAAATAGTTGACGCAAGCATCAATATCGGCAGTCCTCTCCCTATGAATATTTCCAGTGCCGATCCGAAATTGATAAAAATACCTATATCATGAGCAGTGTCAGTACATTCTACACGCGTTAGGGGGCCACAACACAGACTCTACCTTCTGAGTCGTAAATGTTAAACTGTATAAGAAGTACGATGGCCGTGATCGCCAGTGGTAGAGCAGCGCTAGCAGTTCGATATCTCATCACCAAACTTCCGAAACTTCCAATAATATCAACAGACAAGTATAGCTCTTGCGGTTGGTCACAAGTTGGATCAATCCACATTTGCAACTTCAGATTGTTGGTGATACCTGGTCTGTAAGTCAGCGGAACAAAGGGAGATGAGCCGTAAAAGCTGATATCCACATCGTCGGCATTTGGGAAGAATTTTGATTCGTTCGGGTCAGTAATAAATTGCCGTACCAGAGGACCAAATAGCTCTGGCGGTCCACCTGCGGCAGTGATAACGTTAGTCAGATACATCTTTGCTCGGGAGAAGGTCACACGCATACCGCAATTTTGAGATTTCACTTGCAGTTTATATGATACAAGAGCATTGGACATTGTTCTTGCAGAAATCTCGACAAATCCGGAACGACTAGATGGAAGCTGCAGATATGATCCACTACCAAGAAGTCCTCAACATGATAATTAATAACGTGCCAAACTATTAGCAAGGAAGAAACATACCAATTAAACTAGGTTCAATTTCATATCTGTACGTCTGGTTATTGATCACTTCGGCAAAAACGAACCCCGAAGATGATGCTGTATATGAGTCAACGAGAGCTATATAATCATAGCGAGATATTTCTCCTAACTTGTACTGAATATAGGAGAATGTATTGCCATCATGAGGGTGTAACGTTCCTTTCTCCGAGGCTGGAATAACGATTTTATCTGCCGCAGAATTTGTACAAGGGAAACTTATTGACCTAGTGTCTGGCTTCGAAAAATCAATAGTGCTGCTAAAGGTGCCTTGGTCAGTGTCTAGATTGTCCTGAGTTTGTTCGCACAGTAAGATATCGATTCTCTGATCTTTGCCATCAATGTCAAGCTTTTGGTCGGTAAGAATGCTGAACAAATCCTCGCGGCCGCCATCCTTCGGGATAGGTATTAAATATGCCCTAGGCTGTCTCGATCTTCCTAGTCCGCGCAGTACGACACGTCGTCCCAAATCAACAAAAATGCTCGGGACATCCTGAACTTTCAACAGAGTGTCATGAACCACTATAGCAGTGTTAGTAGCGTACTTTCCAATTATTTATGAACTCATACATGAAAATGGAACTCGTCTCTGAGCCGATGTCTCAAGCCCAGTAAGAAAGATGTTTCTGAATATTTGCAATCGCGTGCTGAGAAATTTGGTTTGCGTTGGCTCTCGGACGTCCACAATATCCAAGAAAGCTTTGATAATAGCCTTTCGACACTGATCACACCATACGATAGCTAGATGATCTGCACCAGTCCACACATTAGGCATTGTAGATGTGAAAACCGTGAAACCATTAGAAGAAGGGACCAGTGACGCTACACTCGCGTAGTCAGATGGGACAATGAGGTCAAGTTTTCCGCCTGCGATAGACACCAGTGCAACAGATGCCAGTGGATTCCGGCCCACGAGCTTCTCTGAATAAGAATCTCGCCAGTATCTGTTGATACGCTCATAGATTCGTACTAGATCCCAGTCGAAAGTTGCTGGTGGCACCACGTGCGGTGTTGAGAGCGTCAGGATTGTGTTCACTGAGTCGGGCCGATAATTTGGCAGTGTAAGCATTGTCCTAGCAACGATTCCACCCATTGAATGCCCGATCAAGATTACAGATCGGGGAAGCGGAAAATCACTATTCGATCGATGACTAAAGGAAGAAGTCTTGTATAGCGACAGAATAAATGCAATAGCGTCGTTAAGATACTCTGCCTGATCCAGTAAAGTTCGTCCGTGAAAGGCTGTGAAGTCCTCGTTGAAATCGGCCGTGAAAAAGTCAAGATTTCTTGCGCCGCCGTCACCGTAGGATCCCTTCGCTGTAACAGTGTCAAAGTATTGATGAGCTGCTTCTGCTGCTAGTCCCCGAACCTGTTTGTAACTTCCTGCATTGCCAGGGATGAACAAGACAGGCACTCCATTGGGCTGCTTTGAGGTCAGAAACGCAGTCGTCCACATGCCAAAAAAAGGCAATAAGTACCTCAAGTCGATCATACCCCTGCTCCCTATACAGATATAGTGCGTATTTGGACGCAAATTTGGTATGAGTAGAATCAAAACTCTTAATCCTGGCGTAAGACGGAGCAAGCCATATCTCACGACATCCCTTACTATCCAACTGCCGCGTCAAGAACGAGTATAATATGCTGGCAATCGTGAATGCTGAAAATATCACAACTATTATTGTTAGATAGCTTCCATGCTGACTCAAAAGACGACGCCGCGTAGATTTGGACGGATTCAAGCGAGCAGAAGAAGATCCAGTATTTGTAGCTCTCGCTACCTCCCCCGCCATTCGTCGTCGAAACTGATACACCGCTAGAAGAGCAATATGCGAGCGTGTAGAAGTCAAGTTATGACACACCAATGTGGCCGATATCCGCGTGGTTGGAACTCAGTCCCCACCAATAAATGCTACAGTAGTCTACTTTTGTGGATATGATAGCTTGTTCCTGAATTTTGAGCGCTGTGCTGTCTCGGATTATCCCAAGTTCCCAACGTGCTCCTAAGCTGGGTATTGAATCACGGATGCAAAGCTGTTAAAGACAAATTGGGGCCAGAGATATGAGGACCTCACAGCAGCGTTTGAGAGGTTTAAACCTGTCAAATCACCATTGAGGAGACGTATATCTTCTATAAAATGTACGACTGAGACTTGCCCATTCTCATTGAAAAACAGATCAAAATTCAGTACATGAATAACTATATCAAAAAACCGACTATTTATTTACACGCTAGGCTCATAAGCTGGCGATACATATATAATATATATCATGTAACCTACGTGCACCAGTTTATTCGTCTTGTCTCATCAAGCTAACATGCACCTGACTACTTCTCCTAAGTACTTGCAATCACGCGGCATCCATCCAATACACGGTAGAAGCTGGACCACTTTGCGGACATGTTCCTCAATAAATCTACAAAGACGTCAGTTCATAGTCGTCATCAAATGGAAAGCAATGAATAAGCATAGAGTACTTTTTTCTTCTCGTCAATGCTTATCTTTCCGGCTCCTGTGTTCACCACTAATAGCAAGCCACCAACAATCGAAAGAGTTTGGAAATGCTGTTGCATCACGATGTTAACCCATAAACGTAAGTAATGCAAACACTCGAAGACTAACCTCGTATTTCAAGAAGTCCCGATTAGGATGCGAGCTTGAGTACTGAGTGTCTAGTTAGTTAACTCAATTTCGCCAACCATGTTCCATAAACTTACGGTCCAGTAGTGGTTAATTAGAATGTTGAAGAGACTGAGAATAACTACCAGAAGCATAGCACTCAGTTTGGCCTTAAATCCGACCACAACCATTACACAGGCAATTAGGCCAATAAAGCTCACAAAAACTCTAGCAATTGACCAATTACCGGTCATAATAAATCCCAAGAAGAGAAAAATTAGTAGAACTCGGCCCGCTAGCTGAAAGTACATCTGTTTATCTCTTTCGTCAACGCTTGGTAGACCAGCAAAGGCAATCCGCCTTCGAGCAAAAGAATCGCTGAGGGCCATTAAAAGACCTCCAATGACCGACAAGTTCCGCAGAAAGAAATTAAGCTCAAAAATAAGTCCGTAGCCAATTGCCTGACTGATAACAACACATAGTAGCGCCCCAACGGCATAAACTGGGTACTTCCTAGTAATGATGAAAAAGGAGCCCACAAGCATTGCCACAACATTACAGAATAGAAAGATAATCGTGATAAAATATGGCATGTGACGATAGCTATTCAAATAGAAGACCTGGTCTGACCATTGTGAGAGGATTCGAAAGGCGTCTTCAATGAATGTTGCAACAATCAGAAAGCGACCAATGGCAGGGAGATAAGGCTTGATCGGACCAGACACTGAGTCCAGTATGTCCTCAATCTTATTTGTCTGTTTTCTGATGGCATCTAATGGCGAGGGATCGGATGTGACTGCAGACGGCACTCGCGACGATATAGAAATCGGCATGGAATGGAACTGCTTTGACGCAGTCCCCCTGATCGACATCGGGCAGCTTGATTATTGATCTTTAAATGTCGGCACCCGCTGGATCAGAGTAGGGAGGATATAAATGTAGGTCGCGGTTAAACTGATTGAGAGAATGCGTTGAGCATTGAGTAAATGGGAAGCGTACGAATTGAAGTGTGTTTTGAGAGTTACAATTGTTGAATTATACTAGGGCGGAAAGTGTAAGCCGCATGGCCTAGCATTTTGGCGATCGTGTTATTATTCCTGGACTGGCTACATGGCACGTCCAAGTGACATCGCTGGGTTTGTCTGGGGCTGGCCCACTTCTAGGCTAAACGTCACTGCACCATCGTTAATATATAGACACAATGACAGCAACACGCGACCACTCTTACACCTTAATGAAGTAATAAATGGTCTGGCTGTCACAAACTGGGTAGTAAGGGTAGGACGCAATGCAGCGACGTGGACAAAGACACGACTTCGCTGAGGGTTCCACCGGGCTTATGAGTTTTAAAGGCCATTAACATCTCAAGTTTTGGCCCCGTGCCAAAACCAAGTTTTAGGACCTCGCCCATTCGCGAATTTTGACTTCATTTGGTCAAGTAGCACACACTCGCTATATAAGGAGAGTTATGCTCCCCATCCTGCGTAATCACTCGCAGCATAGTACTATATATAGCTTTCCTATTTATCCCTATCGTCCTAGCTATATTATACCCATATCTAAGTCCGTGTGTTTGATATCTATTTTGGATAGGCATTTGCCAGTGAGCCGCTACGGAGACAAGCAAGTTCCTGGTGGTATCACGCTCCATTATAGTCACATATTATCACTGTCGTAATGTCATAACTAAAAAATTCAGCCTGCAGGATAGTGCCATAGGCTCTAAGGCGGTAGTGACGGGGTCGTAGCCGTGGTTCAGGTTGGAGAAGACGCCGACAAGTTCCATTCGACGATCGGAGAGACTTGCCGATGCGCCATGTCAAGCATAGAAAGAGAACGCGACTTAATCGTGAGGGTGGTGCTCGCGAGAGTCGCCACCGAGTTCGGGTTCCATAGTGGTGAGATAGTAGTAGCCGTCCACGCGTTCGTGGAGAATGAGGTGTTGCGAGGAGTCAGGGAACGCGAGAGCTGAAGCGCGCGCGACACCTGGTCGATGGAGAAAAAGCCCGAGCCGTCTGGAGGATGACAGGTCCCCGGACGATCCTTCACAGACGGCGGAGCATCCGTCGTCATGATTCCCTTGCAAGGGGCGTAATCGCAGTGGACTTTGTTAGGATCAATGTACTCTGGATCATAATAGTTCATCTCGGGGGTTGCTTCCAGCTCACGGATTACCAACTTCTTCAGAGGAAAAGGAAACCGTCGCAATTCTGCATTTGGTCGGATTCTCTTAGGGGCTTCGTGCGGAATTCCTCGCCAGTACGGCTGCCGTCTTCTTCGGTTCGTTGGCCGAAGAAATTTAAGCGTTAATGCGTCCTGTGATGGATTCTATTGGCATTCGACCGCCAGACAGTGTTCGGATATACAAGCTCAGGTACGAAGTCAGTGTCCGCCCTCAGAGCTTCGCGAAGTCAGCACTTTCATCGGGCGCAATACGTTAATCGCATATAAAACACTATGGTGGTCTCTGGTATGCGATGTTGCATACATATGACACGACCTGAATCCTGTAGTAGCCTCATAAAGGTCCGCATTACACGTCCTGTACTTCTGCACGACTTGATTGCAACTAATTAGTTACAGTAACTTTGAATAGGATGCTATCCTTTACTCGACTGGCATGCAAATTCCAAGCACATGCGTCATCTTTGCACTGCAACGGATGAGCGTGGTGTCGGATTTGATGGTTATGGATTGATATCATTCCTCAATAGCAATAGACCTCATCGCATGCTTGAAAGCAGCGATGTCACGGAACTGATCTCCAACTGTAGGCAGCATTATGGACCGTGGAGGAGGACAGGTTCAAATTAACGCGATCGAGAAGCCACTACCAGTGACGCATCACGCTCATCAGTAAATTAAATTTGGTAAAACATCGAGTACCAGGCACGCCGGAGATTGGTCAGAACCAGTGCTGGGTACGATGGGTAAGACGCCCCATGGCATTTTTGATATCATCTCGTTTAATCAATTAGACATACATACAGGTATGCAATATAAAACTGAATACAAGCTTGCGTCTGAGAGATTGCCAATATCATGGCTCTTGGTCTGGCCATGGAAGGTTCAACGGCATTCGCCGCATCGATTTGTAGCACTACCGCTGAATGTTGATGAGCATAAGCTGTCCACATTTGTTTTCTCTCTTGCCAGTCCTTTCGGACATACTCCTTGTCAGGCCCTGTTCCTGATCGCAGCCGATTTCGGTTGTATTTGATAGCATATACGCTTCATGACGTCAGGTCGATGGCGTCCGGCTGGGCTTGGGGTTTGCGTGATGGGGAAGAAGCTGTCTGCCATATTTATGATGACTTGTTCGTTTTTCTTTCCAGGTTCCGGAAGACGAGCAGCTCACAGGCTACGGGTGAATACTTTTATTGCAGAACCGTTCATTCTTCCGAAATTGCATCCAGAGAGAGAAATCAGGACGCGTTTAGCGTGAGACTCACGTCATCACGTCACATGCATGACACCACCACTCTCATCCGGCCAGTCGTCTTCAGCAGTTGTCGTTCTAAGATCGACATCGACCTTTTTGATGCTGATTTGAAAATTCCGATGGGTAATAAAAGCTTTTGTGTGCCTTGGCAGAGACGTGCACAAAAAAGCATACAACGCGCTTAAGCTTATCTGAGCACTCGAGGAATGACCGTAAATTTCGTCTGGTTCAAATCGACATAGACGTCCCCATCGATGTCACATGTCACGCAGCACAAGCTTAGAGGTCACAGGCCTGAATTGTGCCGTACTGTGTGTCTGGTTGCCAAATTTGGATCTGCTCCTAGTCTTCTGTGCACCTTTTAACGTTCGCTTGTGTTTGTCCTGAGATGCTTCTCCGAAGAAGCAGCACTCATAATAATACTTTGACATTTGTTATTAATTGCTCCAATCTTTATTGCCCCACCATTACTGACAAAAGGTACAGCTGGACAATACAAATTTTAAAAAGAACTCAATTGCTTCCAATGTACCGACTCAGCAGTTAATAATGTTACAATAAATCCGCGAGTGCATGTTTCTGCTTGAGATAGATAATCAGTATGAGGAAGTTGCTTATAGCGTTCATAAAGCCTGACCCTAACCCTATTTGGCTCCTGGCGCTATAGCAATGCCCTAGGTAATAATCGTCCAATTCAGCTAGGGTTGAGATGAACATCAACCGTGACTGCTTTTTGTACCACTCGAGGCTACCTTAGACTTATGAATTGGTTGCATCTTCAATCTTGAAATTCTACCACCGTCTTAACACATTATACCAATCGCGGAATTACCAAACGAGCCGAACTTGGATCGTATCGCTTGGGAGACGGATTCATAAATATATCTATAGTCTCGGACATTTCTATAAATCAGTATGAGCAAAATCACCGTCGCCGGAGTCCGTGGTAGTGTTAGTGAACTCTTGGACTACTCCGAGAACACCAAGAAGAGGAACTTCTTGGAGACTGTGGAGCTTCAGGTCGGTCTCAAGAACTACGATACTCAGAGGTAAAATCACTATGGATAGAATAGAATATTTTTGTGCCGCGATCTAATAGTCTGTTCAGGGATAAGCGTTTCTCTGGTACTGTTAAGTTGCCCCAGGTTCCACGTCCCAATATGACCATCTGTGTCTTCGGGGATGCACATGATGTCGACCGTGCCAAGCACATTGGCATCGATGCAATGAGCGTTGACGACTTGAAGAAGTTGAACAAGAACAAGAAGTTGATCAAGAAGGTATATACTAGACGCTTGCAGAGTACGAGAACTCACTACTAACGGATCGTTGTTTTAGCTCGCTAAGAAGTACAACGCTTTCATTGCTTCTGAAGTGCTTATCAAGCAGGTTCCCCGTCTCTTGGGACCTCAGCTCTCTAAGGGTAGGTCACTATCGCAGTTGTATAATGAGAGAGGATAATCTAAAATTTTGTAGCTGGTAAATTCCCTACTCCCGTTTCACACGCCGATGATTTGTACGGGAAGATCACAGAGGTGAGATCGACCATTAAGTTTCAGCTTAAGAGTATGTCTGCATATCCTGTTATGTTTCGGTTTTGGTCAATTACTAATACTTTGTACAGAGGTTCTTTGCTTGGCGGTTGCTGTCGGAAATGTGGGTATGGATGAGGATCAGTTGGTTACTCAGATTATGATCGCCTCCAATTTCTTGGTTTCTTTATTGAAGAAGCACTGGCAGAACGTTGGGTCACTTGTCATTAAGAGCACCATGGGTCCTTCCTTCCGTATCTACTAAGCGCGACATATGTATATAAGATCATGGATGAGTATATTGGATTCTAGGTAATAAAATGTGTACGCTTAATTAAGTCTGTTGTTGTCCAAGCTATCTTATGCATGTATACCATACCAAACCGAACACAGGTCTCCTATTAGATGTGATATGTACGTTCTCGGTAATCCATTAGATGGCAAAGGGATTAGTACAAGTCTCGCCGGTGACCAAATTCAAAAAGGGAGAAGTAGCGAAGAATGGCCATTGGTTTTGGGTTTTTTAGGCGCGAGTAACCGTTGTTAGTTTAAAGCCTCGCCCATGTCAGGACCGTCATCATGATTGAAATCGTAACGCTGTACCCTGATCCCGGTGAATAAAATAGATGGCCTCCCTCAAATGTCATTGGCACGCGTTACGTTGGACCGCAATGTTAATGTAGTAGAGTCATATTCATTGCGAGTCTTCAATGCGGCTATACACCGCGAGCCACAGGAACTGTCTGAATGATGCTGACATTTGACGCCGAACTTGTCGTCTACCGTACGTAAAACGGCTCTGTTCGACGACAATATTGCCTTTCTCTTTCCAGTCTCTTTGTGTGAAATTCTCTATCGATATATGGGTATAAGTAAGTAACCAAGCCTCATCCTGTCATGACTTACTTTGCCATATGTCGTGGAAAGAGAATCATAAATGCGGACGGGTTTCCTAACACCTAGCCAGATCTCGGCATTTTGTGGTTTGGTGGCCGTCTAATACAAGTGAAGCATACAAGCAGTGCAACATTGCGATTGCTCTGGAGACAATGAAGGAATAATTTGATTTGCGGTCATAAAACACATCTCCATAGTAGTATGGCTTCGAAAGGATAGGAACGAGTGTGCCATCCATAATACACCTTCCATATCTCCACACGGTTTATATTACTCTCGTTTCTGGGTTTAGGCAAATTGACGGCACACGATTCGAGCTCGATTTGAAACATAGCCAAGGAGTGTCCGTTTGGTACTACAGTCGACTGTTCCGATGCCAAATGCCTGCCCAGCATGCTACTTCCTCCATCGAAGTTGCCATAAGGACCAACAGAATGGCAAGATGTGTCTCAACAGATGCAGTCATTGAAGTAAAAATGAGAGCCTCCCTCAAAAGCGTCACGAGCGCATTAAAAGTTTCCCGGTGCCTTATTGCGAAATGTCTTAGGGCGTCGATCTTTATAATAAGTAAGAAAAAGATCAAAGGCTGTTGAATCTCTAGGATGATGTTCCACAGCATAACGGTGGTCGGAACCGCCTAGGACCCTTCATGCGTAGCCCATCATATGTGTCTTGATGATCATCGACTGATCGACAAAGAGTTTTGCAAAGAGACATGTACTTGTGTAGAAAGGATCGCCCTGTCGTGTAGGCTATATATAAATCAGATGTTATTTTGCGCAGAATTGAGCAGGATTATTATTATCAGTGATTATTCTGTGACCCTAACCCCGCAAAATCAGTGACCAGCCAAACTGATTTTTGGCTTGAAATAGACTTCCAGATTGCCAACTACATCATGCGGCTTTCGTGCCACGTGACAATCTGCGAGCGACAGTGATCGACCTCGGCAAATACAAATATTATCATATAGTTTTAGATATATTGACAAACTCGCTTTGCATTAAATTTATTTCGGCGACATTGTTACACGGTGCTTTCCTCTTGGACTTTTATTTAACTAAGCTGAACGGCTGAATCGTTAGCGAGCTATTGCATTGATAGTCGTATTGGCGCCATTGAATGACTCCTACTGTTCCGAAAGTATTGTCGCGACTGTGGACGAGGAGTTATCCATCTACACGAGTAGGACAGCTTGATGCTGCACTATTAGATGACGAATTATTTGATGTTCTGAAGTCTGAATTTTGGGAATGCTCAAAATTCATCCAGGTTAGTGCGGAATGGCAAGCCCCGATCCCCATCAATGACATTTTCTTTGTATCTAGTCTCAAATCAAGGAGCACTACACAACCGAGTTGCAACTTTTGCTCAAAGCCCTAGTATGGAAATATACAGTTTGGGATAACTCAGCGACGTATGGTGGGCTCTTACAGAACCTCAGAATTGTTGATGCTGGATCTGGAAAATTGAGCATGGGCGTTTTACGAAGTCCTTCTCGGCGAAAAAAGCTAGCCATCGGGCTGTTCACCGTTTTTGGGGATTACGTATGGCAGAAGTTGATTGAGTATATGGCAGAGAGAACTTGGAACGAAAGTGTATGTCGTTGTTGTCAAATTTTCCCCTTAAGCAGCGCTAACGCTCTTCGCGCCATAGGCCACACCATTCAAACGTCGGTTATACACACTTTGTCAGAGACTTGACTCTCTCTATTCGATTCTAGATCTGCTAAACTTTGTCACATTTCTATTTGATGGGAAATATCCAACCGTATTTTATAGATTATGCCGGTTGCGCATGGTTTCATCTTCGCGCTCACTGTCTAGAGAAGTTAATTTTGAGTTTTTGAATCGACAGCTAGTATGGAGCGAATTTACGAATTTTTTGCTATTTGTGCTACCTCTCATCCATCTTCCAAGGCTAAAGAAGAAGCTCAACAAGGTGATTACGAGTGCTTCGTCGACAACTGAGACACCTGTAGGTCAGTTGTCGTTCTTACCCGAACGAACATGCGCGATCTGCTATCACCAAGATTCCAAGATTGGTGGCGTGTCATCCTCGACCGCCGATCCTGCATCCGTCGGAGTGGGAAATAATGACATCACAAATCCTTACGTGGCAGTTGAATGTGGGCATATTTATTGTTATGTGTGTCTCGTAACTCAGATTGAGGAACAAGAAGGCGAAGGTTGGCTTTGTCTTCGATGCGGTGAACTAATCAAAAAGGCCAGGCCATGGATAGATATAGATGAGTCAATTGCAGACTCACTAGGAGAGGGCGAAGTCGCAGAGGTCGAAGAAGTAGACACGAACGCTATAGCCCAAGACAGTTCTGAAGAGGAGCCATCTGATGATGACAATTCTGCGAGCGAGAATAGTCAGGACTGGAGTAAGATCAGGTTTGATGCGGGGGATTCAAATTAGTCCCAGATTACTTATGTGTTATAAATAAATGTTATAATTAGTTAGATATGGCGTTGCTCATATGAAATTTAGTGAAACCCTAAACTAATCTTGGCACCCAATAATTAAGCTTTATGCCCCGCATTTCGCTAGGCACGAAGAATGTGCACAAAGCTGTCCGATTTGTACTTCCACCCGGCCATTTTTCATGCATAAGAAATCTTCTAATTATTGCAAGGCTGCCTGTCTTACATCCTATATATTCTACGCCTACCGCTATTGTGATTATGCCTGCAGCTAGTTCCACAAGTGGATTCTTTCAAGAAAGTCCACGGCTTCAAAATCAGTTTCTATCTGATTGGTCACTCCAACGAGTTCTAAAGTGTACGTCCACGATTAATATTGGATGCCGCGTTTGGTCTTCTTCTGACAGGGTGATACTCAGATTATGCTCCGAAAGCCGTAGTCTGGTCAGTCGTGCCGGAACTTCAACGGTTTGGTGGCTATGTCGTGTCAGATGAGATCTTATCCTGGGTGGCTGACGCGGAAAGAAACCCGCCAACTGTGGATCAGTTTGATACATTTGGAAAAATTAAGAATCAGCTAAACACTAGCGAGGGATGGAGAATGATGAAGAATATTGCGGCGACGGAAGGGTTGGTGTACCATAATGAAGTGTTCGTGCCTGCTCTGACTTATTTCTAAATAGGATCATTGCCTTAGCATATGAGAGAAAATACAGTGAATACAGCAGAGTTGTGCAGTTTGCAAAGTAAGTAATTAATTATGATTTAAGGCGACTGAGCTCTTATACTGGGGACTGTTCTAAGTGAAAATTAGGTACTATCTGTTTGCGCCATCTTCAGCAGTGTTTACGTGCTCACTCGCAATGACAGATGGATGCGCACGGGTGATAGAACTGTATTCACCTGCTAATAAAGTCTATGACCACCTCATATCTCGTGACCCTAGGCTGTTTTGGACGTCTGGCCAATGGATGACGGAACGAACTGGAGGTTCGGACGTCTCAGGAACGGAGACCTTTGCTACGAAAACATCCAAGGACCCGTCTGGACAGCAAAAATACACTATCAGAGGATTCAAGTGGTTTTCTAGTGCAACAGATTCAGAGGTCACTGTGTTACTTGCAAGAGAACGTGAACGGGAGAAACTGAGCTGCTATTTGGGCTATGTGAAGGATGGTGGTGCTCGTATCATTCGCTTGAAGGACAAACTTGGCACTAAAGCGGTACCGACGGCTGAGCTTGAGTTGAATGGATTGAACGCCGAGCTGGTATTCGCTTGCACATTAGTCATTCCATAGGAATCTGCTCTAACAAATGTAGATTGGTCCTCCGCAAAAGGGAGTCTCCGTTATCGCGACCGTGTTGAATATCACGCGCATTCACAACAGCGTGAGTGCCGTCTCATTTCTGAGAAGGGCAGTAGAAATTGCAAAGGTCAGAAACCGTAAGGTCGGTCTCCCGAAAGTTTCATTTTCTAACTGTCCAACAGGCCTTCTCCAAGGTTCGCAAGGTGTTTGGTAAACCGCTGTATCAAGTCCCAGCGCATGTGAGAACACTTGCGGACGTGGAAGTACAACTCCGAGCCATGACACACCTTACGTTCTACTGTGTTTCTCTGCTTGGCAAGATCGAATGCAATGTCGCGAGCAAGCAAGAAACCCTTACGCTGAGAATTCTCACATCAGTGAGTCCATATGGTAGCTGCGATATTACGGTATGGCATACTAACTGCTCAGGCAGATCGTCAAAGCCATTACCGCAAAAATAAGTTTGGCGGGTATATCAGAATGCATGGAAGGTCTGGGTGGTGTAGGATATCTTGAAAATGAGCCTGAACTCAATATCGCGCGTATCGAGAGAGACGCACAGGTTCTTTGCATCTGGGAAGGTGAGGAATTTACAGTATTCTCCATCCTATTGAGCCCATGTGGCTAACTCCAGGATGTAGGAACTACAAATGTTTTGGTATAATCGCCAGTTATAACCTCAAAGAGTTTTATGTTAACCTTGTTGGTTAGAGTGATGATTTTATCCGTGCTGTTAAGAATCATGCTGATTCTCTAACTGTAATCTCGCAATATTTCGCTGACACCCTCGGTGGCATTAAGAGCAAAGGTGTCCTATCAGAGATGTCCGAGGAAATATGCACTTCATTTGAGGAATGGAGAGATTATATCGCGAACATAGATCTGGACACCTTGCGGCCCAATGCTAGAAAAGTGGGACTGTTCCTTGGAGAATTGATCGCAAGCGCCTTGCTCGTCGCTGATGCCGCAACTGACAACGATACTGTGGCCGTTGAAATTGCTAGGCGGTACCTTGCGAAGGTCAAGAGTAGAGACACGTTTAGCAGTCTTACAGCGTGTCAGATATCCGAACCTAAGATTGCCGAGTTAGGTGTGTCATATTCTAATGGATCTTGCTTACTTACGACACTTACAATACTAACTGATTCTTAAAGACATCTTGATCGTGTACGGATCGACGATTACGAGCGGTGTAATGACGCCGAGATTGTGATTTAAAATGGTCAACTGCATAACCAGTTATTAATCGATATTTTGAATTTTGGATTTGCGTAGCATTTATAGTAATCATTGCCACCTATAGCACGAGAACCAATGTAGCCGTCAGGAATGCAGACTTATCATACTTGTATTAGACGGCCGACCAGACCCACAAAGTAAGCAAGAAATACAACAAAAAGATCTGGTGGTGAACGCCCTGCCATGGGTCACAAGCAGCAACGCCAGCTTCGAGAAGCTGGCTCTCATATGTATGTATATATTCATATACATAGACAGAGACAAATAACAGGAACATAAGGGTTAATCACTGCCGGCACGTTTAACTGTCGGTTAGCAACCGCGGAACTCTAATTTGCTCGGCTACGATAGTGCCAGTTGCGGCGGGTTGTGACCCGATCGAGATTAAGCTCCTGCGGCACGAGGTTGGGATTCCGTTTCCACAGGAATCTTCCATCCGTACCGCTCAATTGTTCTAGCCGGAAGCATCTAATCGGGCACTAATTGGGAATCTTATTTGAGATCCGATGTTTGCATATTTGAAGTACAAGCAGACTATGTAAGTGCGGACTGTCCTACGTGAGCTACACTTGTACGTGCACCTCTTCGACTATACGCTATTGAATGTGCTAGTCACCAGAGGAGCTATCATTTTCTGAGAGCTAATATGATTACATGTTAATGTAGTGCTGCTAAGCAAAAGGAGCGTGCAAACCGCATTGCGGAGCTCATGCCCGTCTATGGAACTCCTTTGACCGCCGATGAAGTCAAAATCTTCCGGACCTCTGTCCCTGAGCTGGTTGCTGAGGTGCACAAGGGCCTCGTTAAGCCAATTGATGTTCTACACGCGTATGGAAAGCGTGCACTGAAGGCGCAGGAAGATACAAATTGCTTAACTGAGATTATGTTCAAGGATGCAGAGAAGCAGGCCGAGGTCTGCAACGATCATGGTATATAGAATCGTCTCGCGCTGACGTAAACGACGTGCACTAAGTGTTGTTTTAGGCTCACTTGCTGGCCTTCCGATCTCGTTCAAGGATACTGTTTCAATTAAGGGCTATGACTGTACTCTTGGTATTGCCATGCATGCGTTCAAGCCTCTTCAGAACGACGCACCGCTTGTGAGGCTGCTCAAGGACGCCGGTCAGTCAGTGCTTTGCTAGTTTAGCTACGACCAATCATTCTGACACGTACTAGGTGCTATTCCCTACTGCAAAACAAACATTCCGATGACTCTACTGTCATATGAGTCGTATAACAATATCTGGGGACGCACCGAGAACCCGCACGTGAAGGGTTACACTCCTGGCGGTTCTAGTGGTGGTGAAGCGGCACTCCTTGCCTACGGTGGGGGCCGTGTCGGCTTGGCAACCGACGTTGCGGGCTCTGTCCGAGTTCCTTCCCATTTCTCTGGATGCTACACCGTCAGATCTTCATTCGGTCGTATTCCACGTGCTGGAAATTGCACCGCGACTCGTGGGCAGGATGGTATCACTGTAGGTAGACACTCTTACTCAATTGTGACTGTTCTGTACTAACATTGGCTTAGTCTATGTAAGAGCGTTGTGAGCTAAGCGGCTGGTGGCGCAAGTGCTAACGTAAACTAGTTATTCTCCGATGACGCGCTCGTTTGACGATCTCGAGTACGTTTTCAAGGCAATCATTGACATGAAGCCATGGGAATACGACTACACTGTGCACCCTATTCCGTGGCGTGAAATTACTCTGCCCAAGAAGCTGAAGATTGGAGTCATGTACTCTGACGGTGTCGTGGATCCGTCCCCGGCTTGTGCCCGTGCGCTCAAGCAGACTGTCGACGCGCTCGCGAAGCAGGGCCATGAGATTGTTACGTTCACGCCACCATCTCCAGTCGATGCGCTCCGCATTTCGACACAACTGATTCTCGCTGACGCTGGCCGTGTTGCCACGTCTCAGATTGCCTGGTGCGAGCCGTTTGACAAAGGTGTCACTAAATTCCTTCGCATTGCCCGTCTTCCCCGATTTATCAAGAAGATCTGGGCCTGGTTGTACCTGCGAGTCAAGGGTGACGCCGTCATTGCCTCTCTTCTGAATAACTGGAACGAGAAGACTATGCCAGAGCATATGGATCTGGTTTTTCAGCGCGAGGACTATCGAGCTCAATACTTCAAGGCGTGGAAGGAGAGTGGGATTGACTTTCTTGTTACTGTGCCGAATGCGACGCCCGCGTTGCCCCACAATGGCATGTTTGAGTCGTTTGCGTCAATTGGGTACGCAGTTATGTTCAACTTGGTCGATTATTCGTCTGGTGTTATTCCTGTTACACACGTCGACAAGGACGTTGATGCTCTCCCGGCCGATTTCAATTTGAAGAAACTGAACTATGTTGCCAAAGGCGCCTATCGAAATTACAATGCCGAGAAAATGCACGGGCTTCCTGTTGGAGTTCAGATTGTTGGGCAGAGACTCGAGGAAGAGAAAGTTTTGAAAATGATGGCGTTGACTGTTAGTGCACTGAAGGACATTGGCGTCGAGTACGAGCTATTGAACGAGATTTGAGTGCTTTAGCGAATCTTTTAACCCCGAAAATGTATATGCGAATGACCCCTTTATCAGATAGCTGCTAGTGAATCTCTATTAAGGTATTATCGTTATATAAACTAGACAAGACTAAATTTATATTACAAATGCCATAATGTGCATCATAGCTCACGAACGAAATATACGGACAAACCAAGCATCAATACTCCGAATTCCCAAAAGATGCAATCCCGAAAACTTCCCACCATGCACTGGTCGCCCTAAGCCGACGGAGAGAGTTACAAAGAATCCACCACCTGAATATCCAGGCAAGAAGTGTAGAATTCAACTGGCGAATTTTGTTCACACGGTGGTATTTTTGAGAAATGCCATGCCCAGATGAGATTATGCGTCCCCGGCTCGATGTCCTTGGGCAAGTAGAACGTACTAACGCATGGCTGCGCTTTCCTGCCGCACCTGTTATCGTTCCCCACAGCACATTTCCGTCGTCAAAAGAGAAAGGGCCAGCAAGCCAATTGTCGACGTTTAACATATCGGCCACGGTAGTTAATTGCGTGCCATTGGTGGAGCCCCAAAGCCAGGAGTAGTACCCCTGGGCGAGGCTGGTTGTCGGGCGGAGTTGGTCGACTGTGACGTGACCGTTTTCATCGTAGAGAGCTGTGATGTTGTCGCCTGGTCGGGCGGTGAGCATGGGTACATCGATGAGTACGTCATTGATTGCTGGCTTGTCATACACAGCGGGGTAGTGGAGGTCAGGTCCATGAGGTGGTAAGTCTCATCGGCATCAATGTGCCCCTCTTGATCAATGTTAACAGTAATGTAAATATTCTCCGCAACATGGTAGCTGACAATGCACGCGAGTGTCGTAGCAAATCGCGAGAAAGCTAATCAGACCATTGACCAGCCATCCCAGTGACGCCGATGTCGGAAATCGGACGTTTTATCACAGCGTTAATATTTGAGATGACACCTCGCAATTGGCAGACAGGATCGCACAGGAAAGCGGAGATTTCCAATACATGATACTGTCTTTCTGCTGGGCAACCGAAAGGAGCCGGTGGCGAGTCCGTCTTCGTCAAGCTAAGGGGGGACATGCCGTACCTGCGTCTCGGAGCTGCTGATGACCGCACATAAGCAAATGTCGCCAAGGATGTTCAGGGTCCAGAGAGCGAGACAAATGGAAGCACTGAGATCAGCCGCACAGAAGACGCGTCGTGTCAACAACGCGCCTCACGCGACGCGTTGCGAGATCGTGATGCGGTTGCGCCAAATGATCCGACCTCGCACTTGCCAATTTCCTGAGACCCATCTCGTCGACTCCGAGGACCGCCCCTAGCTTCCCGCTAGCGTTCTATGACGACTTGTCCTAAGAACTCGCTTTCTGTACGCGGATGTGGGACAAAAAAAAATACGAATATTCTCTAAATTACTAACCACATAGTTATCCAAAAAACCAAAATTTAATTTATAGCAACTCATCAACGGGAATCCAAATGAAACAACCGGAAGTACTCGTTAAAGTCATATCGCATCATATCAAAATCATAAAGAAATAAGCATATATCTATCTAATTCTTTATGGATGTTTTCACTAATCAGAAAATGATGGTGCAGGGACAATTTCTTTTAATTTTGCCGCCTTGACCAAGTCAACGACGCATCCAACTAAACTAGCCACAGACGCATCTAACACTGACAACGGCGAGAGGTTGCAGGACATGACATGATTCTTTGCCGCCATAACAAGATTGTTCGACGCGATCGACACTCTTGAACGCAGCTTTGTGGCAGTCGTAGGAGAGCCCGGTTGTTCGAATGCGTCTACCTCTGCGAGAATGTTCTTGGTGTTGGTCACAACAGACCGAATCATTTCGAAAAAGTAGGACTGCCCACCGGCTTCGTTGGCGTCCGCAGATGCTCTGACTAGTGCATTTATCGATGCCTGGAACCTGGCAAAATAGACCACGGAAATAACACCGTCGTCTGAGAGAAATGAATTCACAGGAACGTGCGAAGATCGAGTGGCAAGTCCTTTGCGATCTGGCATCGAGAGAGTATCGCCAGTCTGACCAAGTGCCAGCTTACAGATGTTAGTATCTGATAACTGTACAGATAGGACGCAACATACCTTCTCGCGAAGATCATTATTTTCTGTCTGTAACTTTTTCACTTGCGACAACAGTCGCTCGGTACGATCCCGATTGGCAGTCTCAAGCTCCGAGAGAGCCTTCATCTCGCCAACGAATTTCAGGGCTTCCGTGCGAACTTGCTCGGTCACCTGCATCGTCGTTAAGACAGTTTATAAAGCATAAATTAAAACGGCTTACTTCATGCTGATCCTGCAGTTTAGCTTTCAAAATCTCATGACCAGTCCGCAGATCATCGTAATTTTGCCTAAGTTGGTGGTACTCGTCAATATTGACAACGCTGTTCACCACCGGAGACCGCACCGTCGACCGAGTTCGCAATTTCTCAAACTCAGCTTCAAGTACCTGAATCTCAGCACTCATCTTCATATTTGCAGCCCGAGTCCTGAAAAGCTCCCCCTCCGTGCTGGAAGCCAGTCCGGCAGCGGTCTGTTTCTCATTCTCCAGCGCCTCCGTTAAAAGTCGGACCTGCTCTTCTTTTTGTTCATGGGCGGTCTTCAGTTCTGAGATTTCGTTCTTTAGACTCGTTGATTCGACCTGCAGAGCAGCATGCTTGTCCTGCAACGACGCAAATTGCGTCGAGAGTTCTGTAACGTCTTTCTCCGAAAGTTGCCGACTATGGTCATGCCAGGATGTCGTAGACGTCGAAACCCGAGTGTGGTTCGGTGGTGATCGATGCGCGGGTGTGGAAGATGGCTGACCTATGTTTTGCGTTTGCGACGCGTCTTGCGAGGTGCCTCGTTGGTGGAGAACTGGCTTCACTTGAACGGCATTGTCGCCTGACAACGACGAGCTTGTAGGTTGGGTCGTGCGCGTCGACATTGACGTAAATCCGGCCAGTTCGTCGTCCCCTGAGTCGTCGCTGCGTTCGACCATTGAAGATTTCGTGGGGACGACAGTGCTTGCTTGGAACGTCTTCGGTACGGGTCGACCATAGACGCCGCTTCCGCCATTGCTCGATGTGGAATTGCTTGAGCTATGATTGCGGGTTGTCGCCGGTCGTTGAGCCGGTGCAGTCACAGGTGACGGCACTTTTGGGACTGGTCCCGCTGGTTGGGGCACCTGCGGGTTCGCCTTCCCGGCTGCACCAGTCTCAGACTGCTGTTGTGATAATCGTCTAGCGACTTCGAAATATACATCAAGAACCAAATCTCTAAACCGAGATGACTGCAAAACGGCAAGATGTTCCCGTGTCGTATTTCGTTTAGGATGGAGACCATCCTGAGGAGCCAGCGCATCTGGAACAGTTGGTGTCAAGCCCGCATCTTTGGCAGCAGCAATTGCTTGTCGGCGTTGTAGCTCGTCGTAGACATCCACAGAAAGTTCGATGAAAGGTGCGCGTGGCATCCGATGCAGGCGCTCGCGGGACTTTGCTTGACGCGGCGAGGGCGGCACTAGCGACGAGTCCGGAGGCATTTTGACTAATGCCTCGAAGGCAGCATAGTGGGTGAACAGAACGTACTCATTGGCTGCTAGGTCGTTCTTGTGCGAGGACATTGTACGCGAGAACCAAAGAATGGAGAGAGCAGATAACTACACAACAGCGACGCGGGAAGAGAAATGGACGCCAGACTGCGATGACGCGTTGGCTGCCAGTCTAAAACCACAAAGTGTGTAAACAAACGAGGTACCGCTGCCCCGGTGCGCAGCAATGCATTTATGCTGTATCCGTCCTAATGATTTCTATATATGCAGGAACACGCGTGATCTAAGCGAAGGCTCTTTTGTCTTTAAGGTCATGGTAATTGCAATATAATAATGGCCCCCAACGTTCTCACGTTCCTACTGAGCCTAACTAGGCGCAAGACAACCGCCCGTCCGCCTGTACATATCGTTCACTCTAGCTCAAACAGTATTAGAACTGGCGTCCAAGCTGTTTGACGACAGGTGCGGTCAAATATATTGGGTTGGCAGTCTGCCACAAGAGGACCAAAAATGCTGGCAATTTGAAGTAACAGCTTCTGAGGAAGCGACATGAATTCCGCAGAAAATATTCCTCTAAGTTACACTAATAGATAGTCGGCCTGCATCAACCGTCCAAATTCTATATCGTGCGAATGTTGTAGTATCACCATACGGAGAAATATATTCGAACTATTGGCAATGATGCTAACAAATAAATGCTGTATATCTATACCTATACAAACCCCAGCAAACTACGACGTAAATGCCGTACCCGCAACCAATTTCCCATCAACCCAGACCTTTGTAACGTTCCGATCATCGCCATTGAACAGCCACTTGGCGACCAGATCCTCGTGCGTCTTCAGCTCCCACGGAAATATATCGACCGGAGAGTTCTTGCAATCAAGCGTGATGAGCTGCGCATCCCACTTCTTTCCCGGCAAGAAGTTTCCAAGCTTGTTAGCCAACCCGCACACTTCTGCACCGCCAACAGTCGCCAGGTAGAGGACTTCTTCGATGGACAACTTATGCGATTCGTCGCCTTCCATAGAGAGATGCCTCGAGACTAGCAATGCCTGGCGCGCGGTGTGAAGAATGCTAGGGGTAAATCCGCCGGAGACATCGGTTCCAAGTCCGACTTTGACGCCAGCATCAAGCAGCCATTTAACTCGAGTCTCGCCAGATGTGAGAGCGGAGTTACTGGCTGGACAGTGGGCGATACCGCTGCCCCGTTTGGCAATCAGTGCTCGCTCATCGTCAGTAAGATGGACGGCGTGCGCGAGGATCGTCTTGTCATGGAGTAAGCCACACTTGTCGTAAACACCGGCGTAGGAATCCGCAAACGTGTGCATGCTCCTGACCAGCTCTACCTCGAGCATATTTTCAGAAATGTGAGTCTGAACAGGCAGATTTGTATCTGTCGAAAGCTTTCCGAGCCAACACAGTAGTTCTTTGCTGCAGGAGGCGGCAAATCGGGGAGTAAGAATAGGGCAGACAATGTCGTGGTTGGGGTCAATCTTCCTTATGTGTTCGATAACCTCTAAGGTGGCCTTTTGGGCATCTTCTAGACTCTTGTCACAGTAGTATGCGGGCGAATTGGCATCCATGCAGCATCGGCCAATGAACGCGCGCTGGCCAGCTTTCAGAGCGAGATCGGCCAGCAGATTTGTACCGGCGGTGTGGACCGTGGCATAGTAGGCAGCAGTCGTCGTGCCGTTGCCGAGAGTGCGTGCGATGACGCGGGAGTAGACATTGTCAGCGACTTTTAGGTCGGCGAAAGAGGACTCGAGCGGGAAAGTGTAGCTGTTCAGCCAGTCGAGCAGGGTCGTTTTGCCGAACAGGCCGACGTTGGGATACTGTGATGCGTGGATGTGGGTATCGAAGAAACCGGGGAAGAAAAAGGAGGGAGACGCAGGATCGCTCGAGACGACCGAGTAGGAGCCGACTGGCCAAGAATGTTTCTCTGCGGAGGCTTCCGCGGAACGCGCGTTCGGGTCGAGAAACTCAATTGTGCCGTCTTCGTCGACACCGACTGCGGCGGACGGCAGAACTTGAAGGTCAGCGAGGGCGAGAGAGTGGACGAAGGTACCGAAGTAGACGGTGCGCATGGCGATGAAGGAGTTCGAGAAGATAGTTGGAGTGAAGGAGAGTGAGGAAGACTGCTCTTATGGCCATGGAATACGCGTGAAGTGAAGCAGAACGAACTCGATCGCGCAGTTACGCGGGGTAACCCTAAACGTGCAACATGCCTCGTAGGCGATCTCCGATGCCAGCGGCCCCACCAATACTATTGCGGATCCCGCGCTACCGAATGGGTCCCATATAGCCAGCGAATCACCGCTATCCCATTGTGCCGTTTTTGACGTATAGCGAGTATACTGTCTCTACTTGCCGCGGCGTTCGCTTGCAACTTGCTGATGGGAATAGCCGGCGTAATCATGAACGTGCATCTTCGCGGATCGGATTGTGGGTTAGGGCATTACTCACCCGCTATGATACAAATGGACACCAGACTTGTATCCGGTCTTCCGTTTCATATCACTAACTATCCACGAGGGGCGGAGGAGTGTTGGGAGGTGGTCCGAGGCGACTTCCGGCAGGTTTTTGCGGACGTGCTACCCTAGCGGCTCTGTCGCAAGCCGCGTATCTAGGGGTTTGGCTCCTACCGTGGATCCTGGGAAAGTTAGTCGCGGACCTGTACGGTGATCGTGCCTGGGTCGGTAGAATTTGACCGAATGAAAGACGGATTCGACCAGGGATTGCTTGATCGAGTGCAATTCGGGTTACAGCCGTAGACCGAGGACCGTGACTAGCTGACGGCAGTGCAGGCTACTCCTCCGGCTCTGCCCGCCGACTTTTGGAGCTGCAGGCGGTAGACGATGGAGTACAATGTGTATATATATATTATTGCTTTTTGTTTGTTTTGTATTTATGCTTATTTGTTTATATGAGTTTTATAGTAATTGTCTTGCAGTGCGAATATAGTGCACGTTAGTGTTGACATAAAAATAACCATGCACACTGATCGTGCACTGCGAAATCATTTTGCCGATTTCCGTCGTCTAATTATATTCAATCAACAACGTCGTGACTTTGTTTCATCTTATCTGTACAGGGTAGATCGAAGTAATTATAACCTAATCCGATTGGTCCGATATTTCAAAAGATTGCCGTTGAAGAATGAAAAAATTACGTATAAGGCCGAGATAGGGTCAGCGTGGGGGATCTGGTTAAGTCTGACGGAGCATCTCGGCATATGAAGACAAGAAATATATGTTCTAATGCCAAAACTTTAATGTAAAAGGCTTGCTCGGTCTCGCGTATTAATAATAATCTCATGTATGTCCGAAGTAATGCACTCGTCTGGGCTTTAGGACGTGCAAGAAACTCTCTTCTTCATACCCCTATGTCGACGAGATGTCCCAGGGTGCTTACCCCTGAAAAATTTCAAATTCCCAACCGACAACCGCGATGACAACGGCCGTCATCATTGATCTACCCTATATGCACTAATCGTCCACGCGAATCCCGGCAGGCGCAATCAAGATGGCCGGCGGAAAGTCAATAAACCTCAACTCCTCAAAACCACAAGCAAAAGCGGCTCCAAATTCATACAGCGCGAACAGCACTACAACAGCTTCCGCCAGTAAGTCTACTGTCAAACAAGAGCCGACCACTGGGTATATAGTACGCCCAACAGTTCCAACGCCCGGTCTTAAATTATTTGCTCACCCTTCAGTTCTGCGAGCACATCACCTAAATCAAGGCGATTTAGTTCGAGTATGGAAAGATCCAGGGAATACGTCGTCCGCATCTACGGGCACCGGCGGGCCGGGTGCTGTCGGCCAGATTTTTGGCGATGAAAATGTGGGTGGCGAAGTCAATGTTTTACAGCTCTCTATGGGTGTCAGGGGTCTTTTAAGCGTCCTTCTCGGTGACCGAGTACGATTGGAAAAGTACAAAGGAGTAGTTGGAGATGTTGAGGAGGTTAACCTCGATGGGGTTGATCAAGCCCCTTCTACGGAGAGTATTGGCGTCGATCCGGAGGACGTGCGAACCGTCCTTAGTACGTACTATCTCATACAATCTTTAACTTCCGAATCCTTGCTAATGCCACGCAGGGGAAATTAAGTTTATCTCCCGGAATCAGACAATTTCGACGCCAAACTGGCGAGTAAGGATCCAAGATATTTCGACATCAACTCGACACACTTCCACGCCATTAATATACCGCATCTCACCGTCCACCGAAATTCAAATAAGCCGATCGACGCCGTCGTCACCTGATACGTCATTTAGCTCCTCATTTGCGACTGGTACGACAGCCAGCTATACTCTCCTCGGTGGACTCGACCATGAGATATCACTCGTCCGAAAGACAATCGAACTGCCTCTACTCCGTCCCGAAATCTTCTCTCGATTTAACGTTCCGCCACCTCGAGGACTACTATTGCATGGCCCATCCGGTACAGGCAAGACGTCTCTCCTACGCGCTATTGCCCATGAAACTTGCGCGGCGCATATTCTTAGTATTTCCGCGAGCAGCGTGCTCGGCAGGTATTTGGGTGACACGGAAGCTGCCCTACGCAAAGTATTTGAGGAAGCCAAAATGTTCTCTCCCAGCGTAATACTTATTGACGAGCTGGATGCACTGGCGCCTAGACGTGACGGCGATGCTGCTGGAGAGACAGAGACAAGGATCGTGGCCACGTTACTCACATTGTTTGACTCCCTTGCCGCCCATACTTCGGCAGACAACGATGAGAATGCTAATGACAAGCACGCGAGAGTTGTCGTCGTCGCCGCCACAAACCGAATCGTGAGCATTGATCCCGCGTTACGGCGGCCAGGTAGATTCGATCGTGAGATCGAGCTGCGGATACCTGATGTCAGCGCTCGCACAGACATTCTCACTCTCCAACTACAGAAAACACCCCATTCCCTTTCCGATGCACAGATAGCTAATATCGCGTCGAAGACTCATGGATTTGTTGGCGCAGATATTGCGGCCCTGACAAGAGAAGCAGTGATGTGTGCAGTCGCACGGGGCGATGAATCAAGTATGCCGGTCGAAGAGATGCTGGTCACCAGTGACGATTTCGACACCGCGATGCTCACCGTCCGCGCGTCAGCGATGCGAGAAATCTTTCTCGAAACTCCTAAAGTCTACTGGGCCGATATCGGTGGTCAAGAGGAAGTTAAGCAGAAGTTGAAAGAAGCAGTTGAATGGCCTCTCACTCATCCAGAATCGTTCTCTCGACTCGGAATAACTCCTCCACGCGGAATACTGCTTTACGGTCCGCCAGGCTGCTCGAAGACCTTAACCGCCAAAGCGCTTGCAACCGAAGCGGGCCTCAATTTTCTCGCCGTCAAGGGCCCGGAAATTTTCAACAAGTACGTCGGCGAATCGGAGAAGTCGATTAGGGAGATTTTCCGAAAGGCACGGAATGCTAGTCCTAGTATCATATTTTTCGACGAAATCGACGCGCTCTCTGCCGCCCGTGGACATGCTGAAACGGGAGGGGATCGAGTTTTGACGAGTTTGCTGAACGAGATGGATGGCATCGAGAGCATGGGAAATGTTATTGTGCTCGCAGCTACAAACAGGCCTGAGATTATTGATTCCGCATTGTTGAGACCGGGGCGAATTGACAGGATGCTGTACGTTGGACCGCCGGACTTGGAAGCTAGAAAGAAGATCTTGGAGGTTAGATTTAAGAGTATGAGTATTGGCTTAGACGTTGACATTATGACTCTGGCTATCCAAGTATGCTCTTGCTTTCGTCGATTTTGAAATGCCGATTGTACTAACTTTGACTGTATAGACTGACGGTTGTTCCGGCGCGGAGATCGTGGCCCTATGTCAAGAAGCGGGGTTGCAGGCCATGAACGAAGACATTGATAGTCCATGCATCTCTGGTTGCCATTTTAGCAAGGCGTTAAAATGTTTGAATAAGTCGATCACTCCTGAAATGCTGAAATTTTATGAGGAATTCAAGGCCGGTATTGCCAAGGTTTAGATTTTGTATAATTTGGACGTGTGTAATGAATATCTGGCATGATGTACGATATATGCTTGGTCGCAACAATCCCAACGCATATTATTTATATCGGCAAAATCTATATACCCCATAGCACGATACCATATATTACAAAATAACCCGATCGTTCACCGAACGACTCATCAACTCCACAAACCGATCATCAAATGCCGGATCCTGTTTAGCCGTCTCGAGATTCAACAAAATTTTCTTAATACCCACGCCAATGTCCGCCGTCCGCGTCTGCTCGCTCAACGCGCTCAAAATGCTATGCACTCTTTCGCGGCCATGCCCTGAGCTGGTCTGGCCATCACCGTAGATGTCTGCCTCAGTTAAAATATACTCTAGTTCTTGCAGTGTCGACACATTCGGCACACCGATTTGCGCATCAAATGTGTCGAGGATATCCATCTGCTGGAGCACAGATCGCTCAGTTGTCGTAGCCAAAATCAAAAGTCTACGACCCTGCTTCGGTTAGCATTTTATCCTTCAAAATCGTCACTACTCAGTCTCACCTTTGGAGGCTGCTTCCGCATCAAGACCATCAACGTCTGCAACACCGCGTTCGAAAATCGGGGACCGATAGGCACCCAGTCAACCAATCTCTCAATATTGTCAACAACGACAACGTTCAACGGACTCTTGTACGCGTCGTTGAATGTCTTGCTAATGGCAGCGACCTTGGCTGCTTCGTTATATCCAACCATCGATTCCGGCGAAATAAGCTTGATAAATGGGAATTCCGACTTCATAGCGATAGTTGCCGCGAGTGCGGTCTTGCCGGCACCGGACGGTCCGTGGAGAAGGACAGATACGAGCGGGGTGTGTTCACTGTTGCGGACTTGTTTCGTGAATAGACCGCCTTCCGCAAGGACGCTATTAATATGAGGTGAATATTTGATGATCCCATTCTGAATACAGGTCGCAAGTTCTTCTTCGTTGACACCGAATGCTGGACGGACTTCATCAAGCGCGTTCATGAAATCCTGTCGATTGACTTTAAGTTTGTCGATATCAGACGACACGCCAGCCACCGTTCCAACTTTGACGTGCCGGTTAAACGCGAACGAGGTAGCAGATTTCACTAAACCATTCAATTCGGCGCCGGAGAAGTTCTTTGTAAGCGAAGCCAGCTCATCGAGATCGACATCAGATGCCATGACCTTGTTGTCACGCATCTTGGTCGTGTGAATCTTGAGAATCTGTCTTCTACCATCCTCATCAGGAAGTGAAATCTCCATGTGGACCTCAAGACGGCCTGGTCGCAGCAGAGCCTCATCAATCATATCCATGCGATTCGTCATGCCGATAATAAGAATATTATTAAGCTGATCAACACCATCCATCTTAGACAGTAGCTGATTGACGACCGAATCAGACACACCAGTGCTATCTCTGTTGCTTCCTCGTTGCTTACAAATAGCATCTAACTCGTCGAAAATGATGATATGCAATCCAGATTCCTCCCCCTTGTCCTTGTACTCTTTTTCGGCATCGGCAAACAACTTTCGGACATTCTCTTCGGATTGACCGACATATTTGCTCAAAATCTCAGGACCGTTGACGATCTTCGGTTCCCTCGCGTTTAACATCTTGCCAATCTGACGTGCCATTAACGTCTTACCGGTTCCGGGTGGGCCATAGAGCAAAATACCCTTGACGTGCTGAATACCCAACTTGTCAACCAATGCTGGCGGGAAGATTCGACTTGCAAAGGCACGACGGAAGATTGCCGAGAATTCTGTATCAAGACCACCGATACCCATATCCTCAAACTTGAAGTTGGGCTGGATAATGGCATTAGCGGCCGGTCGTCGAGCGGATGCCTTCAATTTGATGGGCGAGTCCGCAGCTTTAAAAAAATTGATCTGGGTATGCTGAGTCAAGATTCCGCGAACCTGGGGATGCGAAGCAGCCGGCTTTGAAGATGGGCCCTTCTCTCCCAAATCAACGAGCTGAATGGACCGCACAATGACCTTAAACAGCATTGCCTTGTAATCCATAATCATTCGCTGACCCGGCGCAAGAATTTGGTCATGGTAAAGTGTGGTGAACCATTTGGCAAGCTCATCCTGATCGTACTGTTGGTCTGAGATTTTGTTGCGACTATTGAATCCAATCTCCAAATCGAGCGAGCCGAGATACGCCTGGCTACCGGTTTTGAACGGATCGAACGGTGCGATGGTGACATCTTGGCCTAGTGACCATCCCGCCCATTCTCGCTGAACTCCGGACGCACCTGCCGTGCCGGGTGGCATTCCCTCAGCTCTAGACCAGGTTATCATCAGTGCGCTTACAATAAACGTAAATGTCAGTTTCAGCATACCTTGTCGTGAACACAAATTGATCATCCACAATAACATATTGATCAGATCTAAAATCCTGAGGCGAAACGATGAGTCGATTGGACAACGCAAGTTCGTTCGTGGGTGCTGACGCGATGCGTACGACTCGGGCTCCGGGAGCGGCACTCCCGCCACGATAACCAGGAGTGTCGAACGGCGTAGGGACTACCCTGCCAAACGAGCCAGTGGAAGATGTATTCGATGGCGGTTGTGAGCGTGCAAATGGTGAGCCTTTCGAAAACATCTTGGACTGGTTGTGTGCAAATTCTTGCAAGCGATTGCAGATATCAAGATGTCCCGTTAAAGAATCGACAGAAACCTGTGGCCATCGATGAGTGTATCGATGATGTGGCGGCGAGACTGGAGGGTGCCACCCCGAACGAAAGTTTAGGTGGTACACGTATGAACAGTGTTCTACACAGCCACCGCGTTGACTCGCCCATGTGTAATCTCGACAAAAGCTGCACACAGATTAAAATGTTTCGATAGTTCGATGTGAAAATCTTTGACCTTAAGACGTCTATGGGAGGTGTATCAAAGTGATTTTCAATTGTTACTAAATTTGTTGACTCGAGGGACCGAGTCACCAATCTCGCATTTTGATTTACTTGGCTCTTGCTGATCTAGTTTAGGGAAGATGATTCGTCTAGCTATTAGCCGTACATATTATCCAGTTCGGTTCACAATCATAGAGATAGGCAGGATCCTTCTCTACTATCTGCTGTCACGGCGCTTTAACTGGCGAACAGGTCTAATAGCACCTGTTGGTTCTAGAGCGTTGGAATCTATATTCCGTGTAGTTGACGGGCACTTGATTGCTTATATTATTAAAAGAGATCAATGTTTTACAAATATAGGTAGATAGACTCAACGTATCAAGTAACGGTTTCATGTCTAATACAGTAGATTAGACAATTGGACTGTGCGAGGAAGAAATCCTCACTAGAACCCGAGCGAAGAAACAAAAGATGACTCTCATTACGAATGCCCTCACACCAGAACACAGCTGTCTTCGTGCAAGATCTGTCCACTACTACTCTGTTGCCGTACCAGTGCGGCCCTGTCTACGAATGGAAGTCAGCCTGTTGTCATAACAGCCCTTGCTGACCGCTGACCACAACGGCAGCCTTCAGATGACAATAGTAACCCAAACGCCTAGAGTTTCTGGTCACTATCTATATAACAATAGACATAGCCAGATGTATCAGCCCTTTAGTAGATTCGTCGAAGAAATCAAGCTCTGTCAGTGTTCTCTGTATAACATAAGCAGCCCCGGCCCCTTCCATCATTGTCTTCGCCATTAAATGTTACAACACCAAAGTCTGCCATTTCTCATGATTTGTGCACCTGGCAAAGTCCTGGCTTCTAGATTTGCGTCTGTTGACAGCTTCATGGTAATTACAGTATCTGTCATTTTCGGGTCAGATTTCTTGATTGAATCGACCGGCAGCGCTGTGTCGATGTATATCGCCAATACACACTCAACAGCGATGAGCGACAGCATCTGAGGATTTAGCCCTTATGAATGACGAGCAGTTTTGGCCATGCTGTACGTATATCCATGCCACGGTATGGTCTCGCTAAAAATCTGCAATATATCTCTGTTTTAATTAAGTCAGCGCGGATAAGGGATGCTGGGAAAGTGTAATGATCACCGCCTATATCTGTTTGAAGTTATCCTTAGCTGATTCGTCAAAATTACCATAGGCGAAGCCAAAGTTTGAGTATGCCAACAGTTATATCCCGGTTTACTAATGAGAATTAAAGGACTTTCGGCATGGCTTCAAACCGCGGCGCTTCGGCTCTGTTTGCACACCACGGAGCGGCTTAAATGTATGGGTAATAATTGTTCCGCCGCAAAAGCCTGGGGTTCGTGCAAACACAGTGCGCAGGCACACGTTGCTATCACTTATTCTTGTCGATCCCATTGATCTGGGGGGATGGGGGTTTATTCAAAAATTCATCTACTTTTTATCCTTTCTTGAGGTAAATTCATTTTCAATAGAGGCTGTGGTCGATTTGTTTTGCTTCGTTGGGTGTCGCCTAAAGACTGCCAGGCATAGAGTTTTAGACGTTCGTCAAATTAAGGCGGTGTGGCGGTATCGCGATACCCTTGCTTCGTACCAGAATTGGTAATTTCGTTGATTATATTATTTAGTTTTTATTGCCGGCGCATTTAAACTCTTGTAATTTCTATTCATATCCCGGTTTATTTGATTGGAAACAACTGTTTTCCCCATGGTTCTCCTATTCCTCAAGCAACCCGCAACACCAAAGTTGCCAATCATCAACCTGCCTCCCGTTGTGGAGGTTGATCGCGAAGAAGCTTCGGTTGATGATCTCATGAACGCGATTCAATCGTCTACAAAGCTGGCGCCGTCGAGATTGAAGCTGTGTCTCGCGTCTTCGAAGACGGTCCTAGTGCCCAACTCGCCACTTCGAGGATATGACATGCACGATGGCACACGCGTGTTTGTGAAGGATATTGGTTAGTTGACTTGTGCATAGTTGGATAAGGATGCTGACCCCAAGTCGTGATCAGGTCCGCAGATCCATCGACGCACGCTTCTGCTGACGGCGTACTCAGGCCCTGTGTTCTTTCACATCCTATTCTATTATTGCCAAGCATTTATCTACGGCACGACGTTTCAACACACAGCATCTCAGATCCTCGCGTTTACGCTAATTACGTTACATTTTGCGAAGCGGATATTTGAGACGATTTTCGTCCACGTTTTCTACCGGCTCACGGTCTCATTCTATTCACTCTACTTGTACTTGTTTCATTATTGGCTGTTGTCTGGTGTTTTTATGGCGTATTATATCTACTATCCGTCTTGCGCCGCGGTGACATCTTCTCCGTCGTTGATCAATCCGACTACTTCTGCTACCTCACCCACAGCTGCAATTGAGAGCGGTACTTGCTCATCGTCGATCTCGCTCCTTTCGTCAGCGTTGGAAACAGAAGAAACTAGTTTGTATTTCCTCTCTGCGGTCTGGATTTTTGCTGAGCTTTCGAATTTTGAGACTCACTTGATCCTTGCCAATCTGCGCATTCGCTATCCGCGACCGTCATACTCCTCCGCCGCATCGAATACATTTTCGTCCCGGCAATCGCGCACTCTAGGGTCTTTGTCGGCCGCGCGCTTCGCATCCTCAATGGCATCATATTCTGTCTCTGCCTCCGGTATCATTGCGCAAAGAATTCCCAAAGGATACGGTTTTGATCTGGTCTCTTGCCCGAACTACTTCTTTGAGTTGGTGGCATGGACGGTGATCACTCTCATCACGCGCAGCCTAGCATCGCTTCTCTTCCTCATCGCAGCAGGCCTGCACATGTGGCGAAAAGCAGCCAGGAAGCATGAAATGTATAAAAAAGAATTTGGTTCGCAGTACCCTAAATATCGCAAAGTCCTCATTCCGTATGTCAAATGAACTTGCTTTCATTTCGTCGTCTTTGTACGTTTTTGGCTACCAATTTTTAATGCTTAATGTCGGGAATTCGTAATGTTCAAATTGTTATTTTTTGTTTATTTGGGCTTTGTTCGGAATATTGAGATTCATCTCTCGGTGTTTTTGCATTTATTTCTAATTTATTACATACGTTTAGTTTCATATCATGTATATTACTTTAGGTTTGTTTCAGTAACGGGATCAAAGGAAACTAACAGATCAGTTAGAAACGTATGCAGGAAGAGAACTGTCCTGATATACTTGCTAATGTTAGAGATGGCGCATATACGGGTTCAAGGGTGTATTATTGTAATCTATATGGGGAGGGAATACGTCGTTCATATATCTATATATAAATAAATGGCAGCTCAACCTGCAGTTACTCGTCCAGACAAGTTCAATTGCATTTTACCAAAATTTATATATGTAACAGATTTCTTTCCTGAAGATTTCGCATGTGAAGAGATACCCAAAATATCACCATGAACAACCATGAACATAATAGCGCAACGACATTAGATCTCATCGTTCAGCTCGTGCTGAATAACTGTATCCTCCGCATCTGTCGCCACTTTGCGTCCGAGCCAAGATGGCCAATGTAGTAAGTGCTTGCGCGTACGTCTCACATACACCGCGTATAATATTGCAGCAACTATTACCGAATTCGCACTAAGCCACGCAGGTACGGCAAACACTGCCGGCTTATCGAACATGATAGTGGACGCGAATGATAGAAGTTCGAAAAGGTTCTGGAATGATGATTCGACAGATGAGAATGCGGTACGCGACTCTGGCTCCACGCCTTCTTGGATGAGAAGCTGAGCGCAGAGATCGAAGCCCCATAGGCCGATGCGGGAACATACAACGGCAACTACCGCTGCTGCGGTCGTCTTTGATGCAAAGACAAACAGAAATTTGTCGGTCGACTCTATTGGCGCGTCGCCAGAACTGGGTGAGCGGGAGTGGAATATCGCGACCGCGGCTACCACACAGCAAATTGCTTGCCAATTAATAAACCACAATCCTCCTCTGACGGCGCCAATCTTCTTCATGACTATGGGTGCAATCCAAGTTGCGGAAAGCTCAAACAATACTGAGGCAGTGCGTAGAACGCCGACGACCGAGGGTTTGTATCCCACAGTCAGGAGATAAGCTACGAACTGGCCACCAAAATTGAGAACCGTGAAGTATAGGCAAGACAGAGCGAAGGATGGGAGGAACAAATCATGATGGATGTAGGTCGACAAAGGTGAGGCAGAAGCAGGCACTGCTGAGTCAGAAATCTCATTCTCTGCCGCCAGTAAGCCCTCTTCTGCGGAATCAGAAGCCCCTTCATGATCTACGACAGAGGGTCGCGTTGCCAATGCCGGCACAAGTCTGTATACTCGCGCAATTGTAAAGTACTCAACAAAGACCGACACGACGTTGAGGATAAGTAATGTCCAAACAGAACCAAGGACGGTGAATCCAATCAGAAACGAAATGGCAAGAGGTCCAGCCATTTTACAAAAAAGGTCAATTCTTCGCATGATTGAGTTCAGTCGTCGCAAATCAGCAGTGGATGAGCCGGCGATGACCACGACCTAGTTCGAAATTAGCCCGGTTCCCAAGGCATAGGATAAAATTGTCGCGGCATATACCCAATCGCGTTCCACCGACACTGTATTCATAATTGACGCGAGCTTCTCGACGCAAGCAAATGCGGATAACAACGCGATGAATCCAGCCTTGATGAGCATACTCGTTGCAAATGCACCCACGTTCAAAACGATCATCGCCACAAAAAGAGCGCATGAGCAGGCTACGGCAGCTCGCTGGAACACTACATGGGCACCGTTAGTGATTTGGCGTCAACACAAACTTCTTAATACGGGCAATTACTAATTGACCGCCGGACAACAACAAGCCTGTTGGTCTTATCAACTTGACGGCCTATAGCTGGCGCCAAAAACATAGCCGACAAGGCGCGCCATAACGCATAAACGGACGGAGGAAGAAGTGTGCCGGGGAATATCGATGTCAGGAAGAGAACCGCAGAGTATTCGAAGATGCGCGAGTTCCAGGCGGAGAGGAAATGTGAGATGCATACTCGCACCAGAATGTCGTTTGTAAGAGCCATCTTTGACAAGAGCAGCCAACTCGTGCTTGCTTATTTATGTCCAAGTGGATTTTTTGGATAGATGGTTCCTTATGGGATCTTACCCCTCTCTCCAATCTGGGCAGAAAACTTATTTTATCAATGGCACTAGTAAAATCTCAGTGCTATCGCACGTGCTGATTGCGGTTGTTGGCCGTGGCCACGCAGCGACAACTGAGGATATATAAAACTTTTAACACTAAGGTTAAACGTTGTTTTGGCGTGGGGAGTACTAAAATACGGGTGCCAGATGTAGATTTTGTATGTGTATATCCACCTATACACCAGACCTAATCAGGCAATTCGTAGAAAAACTTGCAATTTATAATTTTGCATATTTACATGCGAGATTCCATAATTTCCATTAAAAAAATAACCAGTGTTTTGAGCAGTAATCGCCATATCGGATAATATCATTATGCACACAATGCACTTTTATTGTTAGCACCTATAGCACGAAAAGGTTAGGGTTATCCAATTTAGCCGTCACACGTGACTATTAGGCGGCCGACCAGACCCACAAAGTAAGCAAGAAATACAACAAAAAGGTCTGGTGGTGAACGTCCTGCCATGGGTCACAAGTAACAACGCACAGCTTCGAGAAGCTGTGTATTCATATACATAGACATAGACAAATAACAGGAACGTAACGGTGTAGAGAAAATCCTCACGCAAAACAAAAAGCCACAGGGAATACAAAAAAAAAATATTCAGAGTTAATACCTAACACTGTTCCTTGGCACATCCATTTGGACAAAGGTGTATAGGGAACATTCTCCTGACAACAAAAACCCCAATGGAAACAAAAAAAACCATTGCAGAGGTTAATCCTAACACCGTTCCTTATCCCCCGTGCCCACTGTCGAGTCGCGTCCCCGGAACGGCTTAATTCGTCCCATGAGTTTGGGCAGAACCTACTACAATCTGCACCGAACTTTTCTGCCTTATTACAACGCATAACCCTAACCTTCTTGGCTTATTGTTAGCGGCGCGGCTGCACATTACAACCCTTGCAGTGAAAATTTGCGATAGAGCCTTATTCGCCGTGTTTAATCCGTGCTTATGGCATAGCCGCCGTGGCATGTTGGATATGTGCGGTTTATTCCGCTTCCAGCTGCTCTGGGCTCGAAAGGAGGCAACGGGCCGCACAAGTTGCCCCGCCGCTCCCATGCGGTACTACGCTTCTCCATTTTCGTTGCGTCGTACATTCCGCCAATTGCAATTTTTGTCAGTTCGCTTACCGACGACTATAGCATAGCATAGAATTCTGACACCGCCGCAATGCTGACGAAGTCGCTGCCCTTGCGGTCCGCCGTCGTCACCATTCTCCTCAGTCTCCTGTTCACAGTCGCGCCCGCAAGCGCGTTCTATCTTCCCGGTGTCGCTCCCACGGACTACGAAGAGAATGATCCAGTGCCGCTCCTCGTCAATAGACTCACCCCTTCTATGGATCCCGATGATCAGCAATTGCGAAGTGTCATATCATACGACTGTAAGTTTGATTCAATGCATCAATCTGGCCAGTAGGTGCGGGTACCTGCTCCTTTTCGCGACTTCAGCAGTACCTGGCCTTTTTTGGATCCCGAGCTGAAACAATGACCATGTGTCAGGTCTTGTCTTATTGTGCGCTGGGCATCCCTAATGTCGAATTGTGGCATTGGAAGCTGCGCAACTTGACAGGACATGCTTGGAAGGCTTCCCAATACAGCATATATAAGTGATCTGACTACTTACAATCGTATCTATAGACTACCACCCCGCATTTCACTTCTGCCGCCCTCAGAATGGTAAGATTGGTAAACTAAGCCAGATGTGACCAAGGATATGTTGCTGACTACTACAAGGTCCCGAGAAGCAGGCTGAATCACTTGGTTCGATCTTGTTCGGCGATAGAATCTTCAATTCGCCATTTGATCTCAGGATGCTCAAGAACGAGTCTTGTAAGACACTGTGTACGCAAACCTATGAACCTCGGGCTGCGAAGTTCGTGAATCGTCGCATTCGCCAGGACTATGCCTTGAACTGGCTGATTGACGGCCTGCCAGCGGCTCGTGTCAAATATGACGAGGTCACCAACACGAAGTTTTATTCCGTCGGATTCGAACTAGGCACCATTGAGGCTGACAAAGAGCCTTACTTGAGCAACCATTACGATATCGTCATTGAGTACCACGAGACTAGATCTGGAAAGTATCGTGTTGTCGGTGTCGTTGTTCAGCCATCGTCTCGCAGGACTACTCTCGACAATAGTGGTCTCGTTCAGAACTGTGATGTCAATGACAAGCTTGCTCTGAATCGAGACACGAATACTCAAGTCACATTCACCTACTCTGTCGCTTGGACTCCTTCCGCGACTGCCTGGGCCACTCGATGGGATAAGTACCTGCACGTTTTTGATCCCAAGATCCACTGGTTCTCCCTCATCAACTCCTCTATAATTGTTATTTTCCTCACTGGGATGGTTGCGATGATCCTC
The DNA here is from genome assembly GCA_030568215.1 of Lipomyces kockii. Lineage (NCBI taxonomy): Eukaryota > Fungi > Ascomycota > Lipomycetes > Lipomycetales > Lipomycetaceae > Lipomyces > Lipomyces kockii. The sequence goes on along the minus strand of JAJLTN010000661.1, from coordinate 7,066 downwards.
ATGCGAACTCTACATAAGGATATTGCCCGCTACAATCAGCTCGACCTTAACGAGGATGTTCAGGAGGATGCTGGCTGGAAACTTGTCCACGGCGACGTGTTCCGCTCACCGAAGAACTCGCTCATTTTGTCGGTCTTCCTCGGCAGTGGTGCTCAGCTGTTTGTTATGACTGGATTCACCATCGTTTTCGCTCTGCTCGGCTTTTTGTCTCCGTCTAGTCGTGGATCCCTGGCTACGGTCATGATAGTTTTGTATACGCTTTTGGGCTTCATTGGTGGTTATGTATCGTCTCGAGCATACAAGACTTTTGGTGGCGAAAAATGGCGGGCGAATATTGTTGCGACTCCATTGCTTGTCCCTGGTGTTGTGTTCTTGACATTCTTCTTCCTGAACTTTTTCCTGATCGCGTCCGAATCCTCTGGAGCCGTCCCCTTGGGAACGATGATCGCCCTGATCGCCATTTGGTTTGTTATTTCCGTCCCCTTATCAGCAGCGGGTTCATACTTCGGATTTAAGATGCCAGCTATCGAGTCTCCGGTTCGAATCAACCAAATTCCTCGCCAGATCCCGGAGCAGCCGGTCTACCTTCGGTGGGTCCCAAGCATGTTGCTTGCGGGTATTCTTCCTTTTGGTGCGATCTTCGTTGAGTTGTACTTTATCATGAACTCGATCTGGTTTCATAAGGTGTACTACATGTTCGGCTTTCTTTTCCTCTGCTACGTCATCATGGTCGTCACGTGCGCCACTGTCACAACGTTGATGGTATATTTCCTCCTCTGTTCCGAGAATTACCACTGGCAATGGCGCAGTTTCTTCACTGCGGGGGCGTGCTCAATCTTTGTGTTTTTGCACGCGATCTTATTCTGGACATCTAAGCTCTCTTTGGGAGGTTTTGTCAGCAATGTTTTGTACATTGGATATAGTTTATTGATCTCATTTGTGGTGTTTGTGTTGACGGGCTCTATCGGCTTCGCGTCAAGTTACGTCTTTGTCAGGAAGATATATGGCTCGATTAAGATTGATTAGAACCCTACAGTTAAGATATTGTGAGAAAGGAAATGATGTAATCTACAATTGGAAGGAAAGGCGACGGAGTCGCGTCGGCATCAATTGCGACAGTATTATGCGACGATAAGATTAAAAAAGTTTATTAATTCCTTCCTATTGTGTGTATATCACGGAAAGCTCTAGGACCGGAAGATACAAACATAATTAATACTCTCGTTTTCCAGATACATATTTTATATTCTCATTTATATACCTTTGTTGGTGTTCTAGTTCAGTATTCGCCTGGTTATTATAACGTTCGTTTTGCGTTCTTTGAGCAGGTTGGCTACATATGACATATATACCTGTATATGTGTTTTTGTCTTATATTTGTAAGTAGTATGTACGTCTTGTGTTCAAAATGATTTATCAAATCGGGAGCATAGTTGGTTGCATTTGTAACAGTAAACAGAGTCAAATCATCTTGACACAGTGCTTATACATGATGGAGATGTACTAAACACATAGTAACCGTAGCAAACGAAGAACTTTCAAACCTAAATGTCCTTTGTCGGCGACGACTTCTCGGTATGAAAGTCACTTATGACACACTCTGTCATGTTACTACGACCCTCGACAGAAGGACAATTGCCAGGATCGTTAGTGCAATTCGTATAAGGACGGTAGAAAGTATGGAGCTCTGACCATCCTAATACTGCAATCATCCAGACACTCAAGTCGAGAAGAAGCTGCCAACTCGTCCACCTCGTCAAATGCTGCCGCGAGGACAATCAACCCAGGGAAGATATCAGGGCCAAGTCCAAGGAGAGTCATCATATTGGCGCACGACAACTTGGCCGGCCACAAGCCAGCTCTGAGCTCGTCGGCTGCCGGTGTTTGGGTGGAAACGATATTTTGGGTAATTGTTTGCCTTTGCTGGGCCCTCCCACTGGCGAGCGCTGCTCAAGGTCTGTATATCCTGGGTCAGAACTGCCCTCACACCATTGTCGCAGAGATCCTGTCCGCAGTGGTGCGTAGTCCTTGGCCAGTGTATAATCTAGATACGATGTCTTGTGCATTCGTGGTATTGCTTATCTCTTCAAGATCCGATACTAGCACCCAGACCAGAACTGCCACAATTACGTACTGAATGTGCCGATGTACATCTAAACTGTAGGCGAAATATAGTATGTTATTGTATTGCGCCGTCTTTTAGGTCCCATTGACAACCTGACAGTACTTCCCTGACATGCGCTGCGCCAGCGCGATTTCTCTCACCACGGGTTCACAAATTACTACCTGTAGACTTGCTTCAACGGAAAATGCATTAGACGCCAGTCGTATGGGTATACCGCTGATAATTGACAGCCATTACAGGGAATTTATGACTGTTATTTGCCAGTCTTTTAGCTGAACTGCAACAATTCGAAGTCAGAGCTCAGACGTCATAGTGGCTTACCCGATATCTTGGATATACGAAGAACTTAGCAGCTATGAACACCTAGCTGGCGCCACGTCTTGTCATTTTACGTAAAACCGTCGGGGCACGAGACCCTTGCTGACAGGTAATTGCGAGAAATTCCCTGAACAGATAGGGGCCACGTCATTTGACACTAGTCTTGTTCTTCCGTGTCGACACCTGCGTTTATTTAAAACTCCGTCTATTCCCGGTAGTTCAATTGACCGGTCGGTTAATTAGCAATTGACTTCTGGGCAACTCGGACGTCTTCAATGGCAAATTATGCCTAGCAAGAAGTTCACAGTTTCTTGCGCTGGCGTGGTGGTATACGTCGCCTTTAAGACGGTTTTCAAAAGTGCCTCACTAGGCACTTTGGGACTGTTATGGTTCTCACTCTTGGCAGTCCCTTGGCTGTTGCGAGCTCTCTTTCGTGTGCTAGTCTACAATAACTTCCTGTCGCCCTATAGGCATCTTCCACTACCCTCGGACAGGTCCCATTGGTTTTTCGGTCACTTCTATCACCTACATAGTGAACAGTTACCAGGGACTAGCCAGTTGAGATGGTTGGAACAGAATCCTGAGTCGCCATTTGTTCGCTACTACGGCATCTTCAGAACAGAGCGAATTGCACCGCGGTCTCATGCAGCGTTGCAAACTATACTGCAGACCGCTTCATATAGCTTTGTCAAGCCCGAGTTGACGCGCAAAACACTGGCGATAATCGTCGGCGATGGTCTAATTAATGCTGACGGCGACTCGCATAGACGACAAAGGAAGTTGCTCATGCCCGCCTTCTCGTTCGGGCACATCAAATCTCTCACGCCTGTATTCGTGGAGAAGTCGCTTGCGCTGTCGAACCATATCGCAGGCATACTCGACAACGACGCCGTCGTCTCGGACGAAAAGGTATCTGGGCCGGGTGCGAAGATAATTAACCTTGACCCACTGGTCCACGCGACCACTCTTGACATTATATTCAAGGCAGGGTTTGGAACAGAGTTCAACGCGCTTGAAAACGAGGATGACAAGCTCGTGCAGGCATACCGTAATGTGTTCACTATGCGCAGAATAACCTATTGGTGGCGGTTTGAGGTGGCTATGGAGGTATTTTTCGGACCTGGCGTGATCCCAACAAAAAGAAACAAGACGCTCAAGGCTTCAAAACGAATAATTGAGGAATTTGCAACGGATCTCATTCGTGAGAAGCAGCAGAAGCAAAAGATCGCGACGACGTTTGGCAAGACTGCCACTACTACCGATAAGGATATTTTGAATATTTTAATTTCGGAAGGAAAAGGAGCGTTGACGGAGCACGAGATCAGGAACAATCTTATGACATGTATGTACTTATACTCATTGCAGATGGATGTAGCTAATACCTTGTTGCAGTCCTTGCTGCTGGGCATGAGACTACATCGTCGGCGACGGTCATTGCTCTTTATCTTCTCTCTAAGCATCCCGAAATCCAGTCTAATCTTCGAGCCGAGATTCGAGAGCACATCCCTGAGTACGCGTCTTATCGATCTGGAGACAATACCGATCCGTTGGCATCCCTCACATATGAAAAAATTGAGAGCATGAAATATCTCAATAATGTCTGTCGAGAATCTTTACGACTCATACCACCCGTCCCGGTCACCTCTCGTAAAGCGGCGGAGGACACCATGGTCGACGGGGTTCTCGTCAAGAAGGGCACCTTAATCTTCATCGTCATCGCCGCCATTAATCAGCTCAAAAGCTTCTGGGGTGAGGACGCGGATAAGTTTAATCCGGACCGATGGAACAATTTGTCGGCCGAAGCACTCAGCCCATACTCGTTTCTGACATTCATTCAAGGTCCGAGATCATGCATTGGCCGGAGATTTTCGGAAATTGAATTCAAATGTCTGCTCATCGCTTTGATTGGACGATTTGAGTTCAGTGAGCGTAATCCAGGCGAGGAACTTACACTTCATAGCATGGTCACGACCAAGTTTACCAATGGGTTGTCGCTGAAAGTGAAATATGCAGAGTAAATTGCAGTAATTAGCGCCCCCTGCTCCCTTTAGTTATCGCGGCATGTAGTGTGTTAGGTGTGATATTCGATTATGATCTCTTTGTCATGTAGGTGTTTTTTTTGGGGGTTGTGGTCATAGCAGAATACATGTTTAGGTAGCATTTCGTATATATGGATAAATCAGGTGCACGTTCGTGTAGAATTAAACTATATAGCTATCATTTGCAGCTGCGGAGTAGATTGCGTAGTGGACGATTCCTGCACGCGATAGTTATCACATTGCGCAGTGTGTTAGGTTGATATTCGTTTTATGATCCGTTTGTCATGTGGTTTGTGGTCGTTTCATAGACAGCATACATGTTCTGAAGCCTATAAGCATGGTTTTATTAGGTTTAAAAACAAATATGTCAAGGGCACGTTAAGTTATAAGTTATTAGCTCCTTCGTGTAAAATTGAAATATATGGCTGTCATTTGCTGCACTGGCGGAGGCATCGGAATTAATGACTATTTTCACAACGCCAATATTCTTGGAAGTACATATATCGTTGTATAACCATTGACAAGTGACCGAGGGAATTGGGTCTGTTCATTACGTGGGCGACAGAACCCAGAATTTTTGGACATTTTCAGGGGTCGGGATTCTGATCGTGATTCTCGGCAGCCCTCGCCATGCAAGATATTGGGATGGCATAAAATATCAACAGAGAGATGGATACTGAGACCGACATGGCATTACCAACGTTTTTGTCACAGATCGGCAAGAGCCTGTCGTCGCCTAGTGACCTGTCGAATCTTTTCTCGCTCGATTTCTCATCGCCTGACCTCGCGACGCTGCAGAACGATGTCCTTGATGTAAGCCGGTGTCTGGAGCGGATATGCTCTTTCAGCACGAGTACTAATGTTGCAGTAGAGGTCATATGACATATCAGCGCAGGTCCAGTCGAGGAACTACTTTTCCGGGGATTGGCCTGGATTTAACGAGTTTGTGCTGTCCTATGTTACATTCCTCCGTGATGTGGATCCGTACGATTTGGCAGAATCGTATCCGTTAATAGAGAAGTTGTTTACGTATGCTTATACTGCATTATTATATGTGTAGCTGAGTATTCTAATAATAAGTTCAGAGATCTGCAGGTTGCATTTTCGAACAGACGTGGTGTGATCTTGACACCGATAGTCGGCAAACTAGCTGGCTTTGTAACGACTCTCGCAATATCTCTCGATTCGGAAAATTACTCAAACGGAAATGACATATCGATGGACGTTCACGCAGGCAACGGTGCTACGGGAGAGATCATGCCGCGGACGAGCGAACTTGCAAAGGTCCTGTTGAAGATGTTTAACTCTATTCGCGGCGAACGAATGACGAACGAGAATACCGAGATTAGCAAGAAAGAAGTGATTTTGTACGTTGCCGTGCTTTTATGTCGTGCGTATTTCAAGGTTAGCTTCTCTAGCTCTTATCTGCGTAGTCGCAAAAGACTGATCTGAACACCAGCTTAACCAACCTTCGGCCTGCGCCAATGTGTTCTCAAATATTCATACCGCTAATATCGCGTTCTCGCGATATCCACGATCGCAGAGGGTCACGTACAGATACTACTTAGGACGCTTCTACTTTCTGCGACAAGAGCTTTTACGAGCGCGCGCGCATCTCTTGTGGGCGTTCAATAACTGTCACTCATCTGCTGTCAGCAACCAGCGCGCAATCTTGACGTACCTTATCCCTTCGAATTTACTTTTAGGAGTAGGCACGAGACCGCAGCTGTACGAAATCGCAGGCGAGACATTGCGAGAGGCGTTTGGACCGCTGGAAATGTCGCTCAGAAGTGGAGATCTGTATGCGTTTAATGCGCATTTGGTAAGATATTTTGATTGGTTTGTGGCGAAGAAGATGTTCTTGTTATTGCGGTCAAAGGCCGAGATTATTATCTTTCGGAATTTGTTCAGACGAATGTGAGCACTTTTTTTTTGTCCTCTGACGATATCGATGAAAGAGGTGGTCTAACAGATTCTACAGAGATGTGATGGTTGCTGCATCAACACCGCGGCCAGAATCAGGGACTAAGCGACCAAATGATCTTACATACGATGACCTTCTCCTCGGCATTCGTCAGTCGACAAGACAGAACGATCTGGCGCTCGCTGCACACGCGGCAGTAACGTCGCCGGATAGTCCTGCGATCTTGCCGTATAGCAACTTCGGTGAAATGTCGTGGACATACGAGGACGTGGAGAATATCTGCATAAGCTTGATTGACCAGGGATTTATGAAGGCAAATATATACGCACGTAGCAAAGTGCTGCGGTTGATGCCATCTGGTGGGTTCCCGCGAATCGCGGAAGTATGGGCGGCGGGAGGACAAATTTCTGGAGACGAGGAGGCGTGGATGGATAGATAAATAAACAGATGACGGCCTCATGAATGGAGAATGTAGAATATCTTGCATACTAGGTGTATATTATATCATCATGAACTGTTACATAGGATCCATCGCAATATCGTATGGTGCCTGCAGTTTAGTCCCGAAAAAAACTTTAAATTGTTTCATAATTTTCAATGCATAAATCGCACAACGTACTGCGCTATATGGCATAAACGAATATCCGGTTAGCCGTATAT
>JAJLTN010000660.1:0-11021 GCA_030568215.1 Lipomyces kockii | reverse complement strand
ATAATGCTCGTCAAAGTCATAGCTTGTACGCGTCGTGGGTGGGCCACCACTTTTCAACGCCCTCTGGTTGATGTTAATATAAATTGACGCAACTTCGAGACATTAGCAAAATAATCGAGCACTTACATTGTCACGGCAAGTTTTACAACTTTTCAGAGGTCGACCTTCATGACTTACAAACATTTGCTGGAGCTCTTGCAACGTGTCGCGACGCACCAAAGTTCTGCAAGAAGTACACTTTTGGCTGTACTTCGAGAAATTTAAACGACAATTAACGTTGTTCATAATTGCAACTAAAAGCTTTAGTATTAAACACAAGAGCGAAGCAAGAAGGATGTAAAAGCCGGAAGCAGGGGACTATTGTCGTTGAGGAACGGGTGGAAAATTGAGGCACGGAGTAAACAATGAGGGCGAGGGTTTTGACGCGTCTAAACAGACTTTCAACGCTAGTACAAACATGGAATAACTCTGAATCGAACTTTAGTACTCCGTAGCGTCACCACCGGGTACCAACCCAGCTGCTGAGGGCAAGGGTTGCTTCCCATTTAGGAACGTCCTCCTTACCGCCTCCACCAAAATAAGCCAGTCTTCAGGAGACCTCTGCATCACGTGAAGTTGTTTGGAAACACTATCTTGGGTCAATTTTAAACAAATCTTGTTTATCATCCCCATAACAATATTGACGGTAAGGCATATTAACTAACCCTAACCCTCTTAAGACATTAGGGCTAGGACCAAGTAGCTAGTAGGGTTGGGGTTATGAGATCAGAATTACGTCTAGCAAAAACTAAAAACGAGGCTAACAGATTTTTTCACAGTTACCCTTTATCTCATCCCCCCATCTCTTCTTATTCGGCATATATTTCGTGCAAAACCAAAATGCTGTTGTACAAGGTTTGTTTATATAATAATGATGTTTATGTGAGAATATTTACCGACTTCCTAGTAGGATATTATTTCCGGCGACGAGGTACATCGCTTCCAAGACAATACGTGGCATAAAACAAATCGATGCTAATGCGAATAGATGATCTCGGACGCTTATGACCTCAAGCTCGTTGACGACGTCGTGTACGAGGTTGACTGCCAGATGGTTCAAGTTAAGCAGGGTGCTGATATTGATATCGGCGCCAACCCATCTGCTGAGGAGGGCGACGAGGGTGTTGAAGACGGTGTCGAGACTGTTAATAACATTGTGTTCTCTTTCCGATTGTCTCCTACCAGCTTTGACAAGAAGAGCTTTTTGACATACATTAAGGTATGTCACATCGTTTGTGATCGCGGTGGGATGTTGAGACAATTACCAATAATCTGCAGAACGATATACTGATGATTCTAGGGCTATATGAAGGCTGTCAAGGCTAAGCTCGCTGAGACATCTCCCGACGATGTTGCTATTTTCGAGAAAGGTGCTCAGGCTTATGTCAAGAAAGTTGTTGCAAACTTTAAGGACTATGAGTTCCTCACCGGCGAGTCTATGGACCCCGAGGGAATGTACGTATTTTCCATCGAGTCACTGGCGTGTCTTATTTTAATAGAGTTGAAGGTTAACAAATTCACTAGGATCGTTCTCTTGAACTACCGAGAGGATGGTACAACTCCATATGTCGTCTTCTGGAAGCATGGTTTGAAAGAGGAAAAGTTCTAAACGTTTTACTCTATTTGTTGCGTCTGCGGGTTGTCAGTTTTAGTCATTGGTTATTTAATTCTACAAGTAACATGTTAAGTTTTAGGAACGCTGTACTTGCAACTTAACAGCTTCCGCCGTACTCCATTTCTATTTTGACAAACACATACAAATTTAGCTATCGGCATCTTTTGCAGTGAGCTACTCTTTTATGGCCTTAAACCGACATCTGACATAACCAGCCACCCATTTGCCCTCACGTTCAAGCCAATCCGCACCTCTTAGCAATTCAACTGCTTCTGCAATAGATGCGTCTTTCTCTTCCTCGTTCAACCCCTCCCAAAACGTGAACCCAAACGTTTCAATCCATCCCTTCATACCAATTTCACCGTTATTCAAGGTCGTGGGGCGATACTCCCGCTCCAACAACTCAATCTTGAATCCGGCAGATTTTAACCACTCCTCGATCTCATCGTTTGTAGCAAAATACCACGGCCATAATTTCTCCTTAATCTCAGCATACGTCTTCACCACTCCTTTCTTTGCCCACGCGCTCTTGACGACGGATACTAACGCGACGAGGATCTCGCCAATATTGCCGTGACCACCACACTCGACCACGAATTCCCCTCCATGCGGCAAAATGTCATAAACGTCCTGGAACGCCTTCGCCCTTGCTTCGTTTGACGGGAGACTACCAAAGATCCAGTGGTACGCCGCGTTAGAAAAGACTTTGTTATATTTCCCTACCGGGACCATCTCTTTGACTTCTGTGCCTCCGTCGATTAATTCAGTGGTCACGTTGGCGATCTTGCCTTCTGTGACACGAGCTCTCGCGTATTCAACCATATGTGGGGAGCCATCTGTGCAATGAACACTCGCGGCCTGACTTGCAATTGCGATTGACAGAATGCCGTCGCCAGCACCGATGTCGAGGATGTGGTCGCCTGGTGTTGGTGCAAGGAGGGATACGACGCGCGAGGTGAGTACTGGCACAAAGGACGCGTGTGTCACGTAGTCATTCGGAGACCACTGGTCGCTTGCACTAACCATATTGATGCCTGTGTGGTAAGAAATGAATGTTGTTATCGGAAGCGATGTGTATGAGATCTTGGCGTCAATTTATTTTTATCCGTTGGCCGTTCTAATGACTGGCTTTTGAAGGCCCTGGAATGTGCTTTTGATCGAAATGACTCACCCAGATCCACAATATCGCTGTGTGAACTGAAAAAATTACTTCGAGTTTATATTGGCGCATATAATGGTGGTGGAAATTGGACGAGAACTCGAAGATTGAGGTCTCATGCCCGACATCGGCGTTGAGCCCGGGATCGTCTGAACGCCGATATCGGCGACTCTTGCATATCATCACGACGATCATTCATACACAGAGATTTACCAGCCGAGGGACTGTAGAAAAATCCGCAATGTAAACTAGGGCTTATCTGACAATAGGAATCCCTTACGCGGTGTATAATGTAGGCCACTGTGTCCATGCAGATTCAGGAATTGTAAATTTGCTCAGTAGCATGAATACTCTGCTGTAGCATGTACATATATTTTACCTAACTTCTATTCAGCACTGAAGCTTTTTTGGGAATGCAGATAAGTCATGGTCTCCAGCTAGATGAATGGATCGACGGCCAGAAGCTGATAAGTATCAAGTCTCCAGCACTGAAGCTTTTTTGGGAATGCAGATAAGTCATGGTCTCCAGCTAGATGAATGGATCGACGGCCAGAAGCTGATAAGTATCAAGTCTCCAGACTTGATACTTATCAGCTTTGGTTGAAGGCAGATCTTAAAGCTTGGGGATCAATGTGTCTCGATGAACTCTGTGTGATCACTAGCGGCCGCGAGCCTGTAGCGATTGTTACGATTATTCCTGGAACTCCAAGATGTTGCCTTACATTCGAAGCGCTTCCTCGCGTCGTGTCGACTTAGTATCCGAGACTAGGCTGATTTGAGTACTTTGACCAGCTCCCCGTGATTACTTTCGTCGATTGGGACCTTGCCAGTGTCGTTGTTGGTGTTTGGGTGGCCTTCGACTTCATCGGCCGGTGGCACTGGATCGTTACGATTATCGGCAGTGGACTCTTTTTGGACGGGCGGATACATGATCTTCCAGGCTGTGTTCAACTATCTCGGAATGTCATACCCACGATTCCTGGCCTCAGTGTTCGCTGGCAAGGATTTATTCCGATCTTGTTTCGCAGCGGCATTCTACTTATTTGCAAAAGCTATGTTTGTTAATCTTGGAGGGCAGCGGTTTCCAGTTGCTTGAGGCTCGCTCGATTGTGTTGTTAGTACTCGGGCATCGTTTGAGATCGCGGTCGAAGTATGCTAATTAATTACGATGATGGTGACGCGACGCAATAATATATAGATTTACTATTTGGCATCGTGATTTTAGGATATATAGAATTTGGTATAATTAGTCATTACTGTTCTAATTTAATTTCTAGACTAATCAGTGAAATAGATAAAACTATCTACACATTGATTGTGTCATTCGATAATGTGATAATAACCATATTAAACTTTACTTTGCAGTCAAAGACAATTCTGTGATAATAGTATGTCACCGAAGGCGCAACGGATTGCACATACTCGAACGAAACATCGTTTAGTAATCTCCGGAAGCATCCCAAGGCGGCGCTGCGTATCCGTTGACATACTTATAGTCTGCTGAGGCACGCGAGAAGCGGCGCAGCATGCAATATGCAAGCAGCGCACCGCCCCAGCCGCACACGTACTCTCGATATTCGCCATTGACGTGGCCTCTGCGGCGACCGTCAACTTTTTTCGGACGGATTGACAAGCAGTCGATAGTGCCAGTTTGCAAGTGCCCTAAATCTGCGAGGTCTTGCAAGTGATGCTCGCGATATGTTTCTGAAACTGTGTCGACCGTTTTGCAAGGTTCAACTACAGATTGGGTCTGCATGCCCTTCAATTTCAAGCCTGTCCTACATTGGTCGAATGACAATCCAGTCACAACAAAAAATGACGTGTCATATCTTGCGCCCAACATTCGCCACGTGCATCATATCAGCTCTTATCCAAATGTAAACAAGCGGTATCGTAATCTTAGGCGCGACTGTCGATAGGGTCTGGGCACCTGCACGTGTGTAATCGACTGGCCGCCGTTATGACAAATACCAACTCCCAAAAGTTTAAGTATCACAGCACTGCACATATACGCCCCTACTAACATTGACGGTTTTATTTATGCAGGGGCTGCATCTGGAATGCTTGTGAATAGTCAGCCAAATAGTGGAAAAGGGGCACTTCGTATTCACGCCAGCAGCTTCTGCTCAGAGTCGGAGGACAGCTGGAGCCTGAAGGGTGCGTAACGCGGCAAACATAGTTTGGCTAAGAATAATGTTCAGAACTGTCGTTCGAATTTAGAGGGTGCGATATCCCCCCCTACGTCAGGTCTTGACCTTTACGCGATTACGAGGTATAAGTCGATGTACATACATTGCAGATGGCAAACCAAGTTCAGTGTGCTTATTGAGCCGGCTGATTTAGTCTAATTCCTCATATTACTGCTTCAGCAGAGCATATCCTGCATGGCTATTGGTGCATGGTGTGCTAGTCAGCATACCATTACCTGCCGATTCATAACAGTCGATTTGCTACATTATTACGATATTTAATTCGCCATTTGGCTACTCGCAACTTTTTCTTTCATGTCACGTTCTCAACATGACAAGGTAGCGCGGAGGCAGTGTCAAGCCAGAACACTGAAGCTTATGAGAACAACGATTTGTGTACGTAACGAACGGTTTATTGAACGGTCATTAATTTGCTAGATCAGCTCGACAAGGTTTCACTTTTCATGCCAAGCATTCACATGTCCTCGTTGGCTTAAATATTGCATTCAGTTCTGAGTAATTTGTTGGAAAACAGGAGTTTTAGTGGGACTCTAGAGACTGGGACAGAGCTTCCTGATTGACGTTGCTCTCGATGGTCTAGGGTTGTTACAGTTTTGGGTGTGGGACCTTGGGGGTTACGGATAAAAAGGTGGCGTGCTACTTACTTTGTGCGTTATCAGATCCTGCGGCGCTTCACCGGTTTCGGACCTCTTTTGTGTGGGCTTTGGAGACGAGAGCGGGCCAAGACAGGTTTGGCACTCTATCCTTGACCCCGGTGACGCAGTGTCCGCCACGGCACGAGCAGCGAGTTCGCTGATACCTGAGCGGGACCGAATTTTTGATCAAATGCTCAACTTTTTGCTGCACCGCTGTCATTTCTGTGCAGTTTAGGATAGTGATTGATAGTGTGTCTAATTTAGACCACTTTAAATTTTCAGCTCAAGGAATGTGCAATTCTTTGACGGCTGCAGTAGTGCAAAAATTTCGATACGCAAGGGCGGCGCATCGAGCGATATCTTATCAGATCATCAGGCAACTGATGAGGAATCAGCGTCATTTGCATGTGCACGCGAGCAACAGTCTCTCGATCGTCAAACTTTGTCTGGGGCGTAGCGCCATTTCATGCATCGTTGAAGGTTTTGATTTCGATATACAACCTCGGCTAGGAAGTCGGAGTTACGGGGCCGTGGCTTGCCCTTGGCCGAGTCTTGAAGTGTAGATGGGCATGGGATGTATGATTATTGATACCTGTTGAGTTGTCTTTTGCATTTTTAGAATAGATTGATTGGAGCGGTATTATAGCGGTGGATGGTCTTCTGACGCAGTGCCGTGTACACTGTACACTGCCGATATCGGCATGCATAATCAGATGGACCTGCATATCGCCAACAACCCTTACCCTTTCCCGCCCACAAGTCCGCACTCGGCAGTGCGGACTCTCGGCATTTCCAGTAAAATATGTGGCTAATGCTAATGCTAATGCGACTAGCAATCCGATGTATAGAGGAATGATCTTCGTCATGTGAACCTAATCTCCGCACGACTGCGGCACAAACGTCAGACTACCCGCTGATCTTGAATTATCAGATCGTCCTGCAGATGCTTTTCGTCACCGCACAGGATCGAACTTTGACTCACACAAACCTATATTTTAAGATTTATTGTCAGCCAAACTAATAACCAGCTGCTTCTTAAATCTAATTGCATTGATTATTACGTAGCGAGGGGCCAAGCGCGCTCTCACCCTGACCCGACAACTTGGCTGGCGGGAAAGACAGTCATTAGCAGATTTCTGGTGTAATTATTAGATATCGTGCAGATGCGGGTCAAGCAAGCCACGACAACAAGTGGAAGGCGGTAGAGCGAATCAGAGCCGAAACGCGAGTGTTTTGGAAGAGACGCGGCATTCAGCAGCAACGGTCTGGGCAAACAAACAAACCAACTGCACACCTCAGTCCAGAACTCAGCCCTAAGCACGTACCGCGGTTTTCGATTAACCACCTGTTGCTGATATCGAGCCCGTCGGTCTCTGTTCCTCTGATGCCGGTTATGTCATGCGACTCGCGGTGTTAATTTGTACCGTACGCTGGTGATTACGAAGAGCGGCCCAGTCGAGATGGAGTCCCGACAACGGCTTACTACTGCTGGCTGCTCAAACCGACCGCGGTCTGGAGCGGGAGCGCCACAGTACGCCACACCGGCAGTCGGTGACAGAGCGTCATTTGCGTGGCTCGAGCAGTGACGGCGATAACAGCAACAAAATAATCGCTAGTCCTGATTAGGCGATTCGCCGGCTAGGCACAGACTGGTGCGACGTGAAAAACAAGTGTGAGTGCTCGGCATTCCCGTATAGGTTTTCTGCTTCTGCATATCATTCTGGATCTTTTCAACGAATGCTTTCTCTCTCACCATAAGACTCCCTATTGTTTATTGCCCACCTCCGCCCTCATCTTCACCATCTCCGCCGACAGGGTCTCCGCACAGATCCGCTCTTGCAATCGTTTATTAAGAGCCTGTGTCCCTCTTTTAATCTGTCTCTTCTGTCGCGGTTTGGATAGTCTCTGTTTGCATCAGCTCCATTCCTTCTCGCCGTCATACCTTGCATTTTCACGCATTCACCATGCGTTCACACTCCTCTCTACCCCGCGGTTCTCAGGACGAGAAGCGAGTCGTTATCACCGAAAAAACTCCACTGTCTGCGTCGTCGATCAGCTCCAGCTCCGTGTCCTACGGTTCAGGTATGCGTTGTCCACGGTTGTTGTCGATCTAGCTACTGACGCAGATGTGTAATCTAGCTGAGGACGATGTTCTGGTAAGCATTGGCGCACCCCACATTCACGGAGATGGTGCGTCATTCAGATCGTCTACTTCCCAAAGGAGCAGCATGATGCAGGACATGAAGACTTGGATCTCCAACGTTCTCTTCGGAAAGACTGCCAACCTGTCCAAATCGTCAGAGGAAGAACGTCGCATCTCTGCTTCGCTTCGTGAAATTGCTAGTCTTGACGTCGATGACGTTCTCAAGCGATTTGATACCGGATTTAATGGCATTAACCCATCTGAGGCCAGCGAACGTTTGGTCAAGTACGGCAAGAACGAACTTTCTTCTGCTGCGTTGAAGGCTTGGTACGTTATCATCTTCGAGGGTTTGATACACCCATTCAATGTCCTCCTCATGATTCTTGGTATTTTGGCTATTACTGTTGCCGAGGACCCGACGACTTTTTATTTCGTTCTTGCTATGGTCATTCTGAGTGTCGGTCTTCGCTCTTATGAAGGTGAGAACTTTTGCTGTGTGGGCTTCCCATAATAACCATCTAATGTGCAACAGAATTAAAATCGCAAAAGTCGTTTAAGTCTATGCGTGATTTGATTGAGCCTCTTTCTCGTATTTTGCGCCCCGACGGCAATGGCGGCTTTTTCGAGACCGAAATCCCACTAACTGATGTCGTGCCGGGCGATGTTTTGACTCTTCGGCCAGGCGACATCTTCCCTGGCGACATGGTCCTGGTCGAGTCGAAGGACTTGTTCGTCTCTCAGTCTTCTCTCACGGGTGAGTTCTTACCTGTCGAGAAGTCGACGAATGTCAACGAACCCGAGTCGATCTTTGACTTATCCAACATTTGCTTCATGTCCACGTCTGTTGTTTCCGGCCGTGGTCGTGCTCTGGTCATCTCTACCGGTAATTCTACTTACATTTCGACCATCAACTCGACCCTTAACTCTGACTCGATGGAGACCCGCAACTCGTTTGATGTTGGTGTCCGCAAAGTTGCCTACTTGTTGCTCGGTTTTGGTCTCGTCATGGTCCCCATCGTTATTGTTGTCAACGGTCTTACAACTGGCGACTTTTATGAAGCTGTCTTGTTCGGCATGTCTGTCTTGATTGGTCTTACACCCGAGATGTTACCTATGATTCTGAACGCGAATTTGGCTTACGGTGCCTCGGAGATGGCCAAGCACAAGACTATCGTCCGCAAACTTGATGCTATCCAGACAATGGGTGTGGTCGATGTTATTTGCAGTGATAAAACTGGTACCTTGACCCAGGACGATGTCGTCCTAACTGAGCACCTTGATTCGTCCAATGTCAACAACGTTGACATTCTCCGCTACGCTTTCATGAACTCGCACTTTTCGACTGGCTTGAGGAACGTTCTTGACTCTGCCGTTATCAAGGCGGCCGAAGCCAGCGAGCAAGTCAAGACCGACTACACTTCATCCGAGAAGGGCCAGCTTTACTCTCTTATCGATGAGCTTCCGTTCGATTTCGTTCGCCGCAGAATGAGTGTTATTCTGAAGACTTCTGCCACTCAGGCCGAGCTGATTTGCAAGGGCGCTGTTGAGGAGCTCCTTGATATTTGTGTTTCCGTCCGCGAGTACACCGAGGGCTCGATCACCGACGTCGAGATGTCGGATAACTATCGTGAGAAATTGTCAGCTAAGGTCGCTGAGCTTAACAGCGATGGTCTCCGTGTTCTTGCTGTAGCTGCCAAGGCCATTCCCGAGGAGGAGCTGGAGCGCAACGACTTCAGCGCCAAGGATGAAAATGATTTGACTTTCCTTGGTTTCCTTACATTCTTGGACCCGCCCAAAGATGATTGCGCCGCTGCCATTGAAGACTTCAAGAAGTATCATGTCGGTATCAAGGTTCTTACCGGTGATAACTTGGCCGTTGCTTGCAAGGTCTGCAAGGACGTCGGTATCGACACCGAATACGTTATCACTGGTCCGGAGTTGGAAGAGATCCAGGAGAACGAGGAAGAGCTTGACGAAATTGTCGAGCGCACTACTGTTTTTGCGAAACTCACCCCATTCCAGAAATTCAACATTGTCAACATCTTGAAGAAAAATGGTCATACTGTCGGTTTCCTTGGTGATGGTATCAACGATGCTCTTGCGCTTCGCGGTGCGGATTGCGGTATCTCTGTCGACACTGCTACTCCTCTCGCCAAAGATGCGGCTGATTTCATTTTGCTCGAGAAGTCTCTCCATGTCATTACGCAGGCTATCATTCGGGGCAGAAAGACTCACGCCAACACGATCAAGTATATCAAGATGGCTGCATCCTCGAACTTTGGCAACGTTTTCTCCGTTCTGATTGCTTCCGCCTGGTTGCCATTCCAGCCAATGACTGGTAACCAGATCTTGACTCAGAACTTGCTCTACGACATATCTCAGATTGCAATTCCATGGGATAACGTTGATGAGGAGTATTTGCTCCATCCACACCAGTGGTCCGCAGACTCGATCTTTAAGTTTATGTTGTACCTTGGCCCACTGTCTTCGATCTTCGACGTCTACACTTTCGTTGTCTTGTGGTTCTACTTCGATTACAGAATGCCATTCACCGATGATGTCAAGTACTTCCAGACTTGCTGGTTCTATGTCGGTTTGATCACGCAGACTCTCATCGTGCACATGATCCGAACCGAGAAGCTTCCGTTCATTCAGCGTAATCCGTCATGGCAGCTTGCCCTGGGCACCGTCTCCGTCGTCATTGTCGGCATCATCATTCCATTCACTCCCCTTGGCACTAATGTTCTCCAGATGCTTCCTGTGCCCGGCATGTTCTATCCATTCTTGATCGCTGCTATTGTCGGATACTTCATCGCGACACAGATAGTCAAGAAGTTGTACATTAGACGGTATAAGCAGTGGTTGTAAATGTCGTCATAGCATCTGTTACGAACTTACGCAGCATTTATCTGAGGCAATCATTTCCAATTATTTCAAACTATGGTTAGAGGATGGAAAAGATTAGTACCAGTCACCTTTTTTTTTTTTTTTGTATAAGAGGGCCATGTTTTCTTCACATTTTTTTTTGCTAGTTAAACGCCGGGTTTTCTTTTTGGTTATATTTCATTTTTATTTGTGTTATTACTTTTATGAAAGAATTTACAGATCATAACGTTGGTAACGAAATTGGAAAGTTGTGGGCAGCAAGCAGCTCGAGTATCGCATGTGTTTGTTTAATGGTGGTTGCATTAGATGTTTCCTTTTTTTTTGGTTTTTTTTT
>JAJLTN010000657.1:0-29714 GCA_030568215.1 Lipomyces kockii | reverse complement strand
CGGAAATTTACGCCGTAAAAAGTGCTGACGCGAATTTTCAAAATTACGCGACCTCACCTGGGCAAGGGTTTTATTTGGGGTAAATTTACGGCGTAAAAATGGTTGCTGAACCTCCCTATTATCGCCCATTTTATCGCCAACTTGGCGATACAGGGGAGGGTAATGTGGTGACCAATCAAACACTAGAAGTATAATTAAGTAGAGGTCGTAAACTCCTTTGGATATCATCAATTGACACGACTCTATTGAAGTAGGACATCCGGTTTCAATCGAACTTGGCTATCAAAACAGTACAGGAAAGGTTGGCAACATTTTCCGTCTTCTTCTTTTCTACTTTTCTGCTTTTCTATTTTTTTTGTTTGTCTTCTATACGTACAAATGGGGATCTTTCCCTCCGACCGTCCTATTATTCTCTTTCCTTTTCTTTTACTTTTTTTGTAGGCAACAGAAACAGACATAAAGAGGGCCATGACTTGCCTGATGCAATTTTCGGTAAAGTTCCAACGTTATGTAACTTAAGCCAATTAAGGTTCGTTGTTTTAAAGTGGCAAAGTGTGTTTAAAAAATAGAGCCAAGCTCTTAAGTAGCCGAACCCCGTACCAGGAAGAGAGTCACCGTGCGCTTTGAGGCGATACGATACGATATTCACCCATTATATCGTATATCGTATCGCCTTAAGCGATATTATAGGCGGTCTAGAATTAATATCGTATAACGTATCGCCTTGAGCGATATTATAGGCGGTCTAGAATTAATCAAGAGAATGCGAGAAAGAGATTCCGCATCAGTCTAATTAATGAGCAACAATCGGATAAGGAAACGGGCCGGGTTGAGACTCGCGATACCGTATTGGCCCAAATGGACCTAGACGTCGATGATGAGGATGAGGATGACAACACTTTCTAGGATGAAGATTCTGTTGTTGAGGAAGGCATGCGCGTTGAAGCGGAAGAGGTACATTGGGACAATAGGATGATATCTAGAAAATGGATGCGCTGTCAAAATTGTCCTATTTTTGGGAAGCCGACAAGAAGCTCAAGGATTCGACACGTCCAGGAGGATCCGAAAGAAGTTTACCAAGATGGAAGGTGAATTTAAAACGAATGTTCGCACGCCTTCGTTATCAACTTACAACTTTACTAGTGACGCGAATGCCAGCCACAAGAATATCGGAGGCAATCTATCTTCGAATAGTACTCTTATATGTGACTAACAATCACAGGCACGTCGACGAACAAACATTCTCTCCAGGAGCTAGTGGCTAAATTTGAGTCGCGCATGAAAGGAAATAGGTCAAAAACGGAGATGAACCAACTCAGCGTACTATTATTCTACTACCAAGATCTATTGAAAGGCAAAAAGAAAACGGAAGCGTCTTCAAACATCGCTAGACTAGCTTTAGGAAAGAGAGGTCCATACATGGCGAGTGTCATCCGTGCATGGGGAAAACTGTTTGAACAGACTGAGTCATTGCCATCACCAGACAGAAGTGGCCAGCACAAGAAGTTTCGAACTGCTCTAGATGATGAAGACATTAAGCGCAAGTGTATTGAATACTTCCGAAACACACCGACAAGCCAGCGAACAGCAGCAGCACTGAAGACCTTCTACGAAAACACAGTCTATCCAGAATTCAGTGATAGAATTGAAAGAATGAATATATCTTTAACCACGGTTACTGGCTATCTCCGCACGTGGGGATTCTCAGTAGGTCGTCACACTAAGGATGTTTACTTCGACGGCCATGAGAGGGATGATGTCGTTCAATATCGGCAACAGTGGGCAAAGAGAATGATGGCATATCGATCGCACATGAAGGAATATGATGGGAGAGACTATGAGGTTGTGATCGAGCCTGTTCTTGCAGCCGGTGCCGGAGAGATTGTACTCATCACCCATGATGAGTGTTATTTTAACAGTAATGACGACAATGCCGTTACCTCGACCGAAAGGGGTGAATCGATTATCAAGAATTGGTCTCTGACTTTTACTGCGCGTGTAATGGACCGTTGCGTTTCGAACAGCACACCTCTCGAGTAATCCTTGAACCTGGAAAAAATCGAGATGGGTATTGGAAATCGGAACATATGGTGGAACAACTTGAATCTGCAAGTGGCATTTCGAAAAGTTACAACCTGGATGCGCTGGACTATTTTGCTTCGATCAGTCCTCTAACCACCAGGCACTGCCGATTGATGCTCTGGTTACTTCGAAGCTGACGTTGAATGATAAGGTTAATAGCGCACCAATAGCCAATGGATATTATGAGCAAGATGGCCGCACTATCTGTCAGCCAATTATTTATCCCAGTGATCATGTGAAAGCTGGACAACAAAAGGGCATGAAGACAATACTGAACGAAAGAGGGCTTTGGAGAGATGGTATGATCTTCAGATGCAAAAAGAAAGCAAGCGACGTTGACCTGATGCAGCCGGCATTATGCTGTGCGACTCATATTCTCTCGCAGCAGCCTGACTTCCGCTCGCAGCCTTCGCGACTTGAACTTGCTGTCCGGGCCTCGGGTCATTTGTTTGCAATGTATCCCAAATTTCATTGCGAATGCAATTTTATGAGCGTGTTTGGGGAAACGCCAAACGCCAAGCCAGAGCAGAGTGCGACTACTCTTATGCTCAGCTAAAAGTCCGCGTCCCCAAGATTCTGGACGAGATGCCGATTGGACGGGTGAGGAAGTTTGCTAGGTCCGCTTGGAGGCACATAGAGGGTATGCCCGCAATCTAGATGGGAAGACCGCGATCTTCGCAGTAAAGAAATACAAATCCCACCGAAGATTGCCAGCGTCACTGGATACAGAGTAGATTAATGAAATTTGTTTTTTATTGTTGAATATCTTCTTTGGCCTCACATTTACGCAGTCAGTTTTAGAATTACGCATAGGGTTAGGGTGCCGTAAATTATACCGAGTAAGGTTAGGGTTTTGGTTTTGGGTGGATACTCCATACCAAGTAGTACCAGCGACTACCCTCAATTTTTGATTTACAGCAATATCACAGCGACAGATTATGGAATCTCTACGATCAGAGCTCAGCCCGGTTGCGAATGCAACTAAGGGGGAATTGGCAAACCTCAAGTTTGTAGACTGTAAGGATGCAAACGAGTTTGTCCAAAAGTTCACTGGATTATGAGCCGTCATGCCTCGACGGGCAAGCAGATCGATGAGGAACAGCAAATTAGATTCTTCTTAGATGCAGTCGGTTCCGGTTTTGAGGTCTGGAAACGATAGAAAAGAGCTGGAGTTCGCCGCGGTATGACTATAGAAGACCTCACGACGGATTTCTTGGAGGAGGGTCGCAACGAGCAAAAGGAGAGCGCCTTTGCCTCGAAGGCAAAAGGTTCAGGAAATAGAAAGAAGGAGAAAAGAGACTGCTATAAGCGTGGCAAGAAAGGTTACATAGCGAAGGATTGCTGGTCCAAGAAACAGGCTAAAGCTGAACAGAACAAAACGGATTCGAAATTAAACATGACGGCATCTGTCTTTGATCACGACGGTGACCTAAAAAACGCATGGTTGATCGACAGCGGCGCATCTTCTTATTTTACATGCCCAGATAGTTATTCAAAAATTCAATTGCCATGCATTGCATAGTCCACATTTGAAGTGTTTGCGTGAAGTAAAGAAGCTGAGCATTGCAAGAGGTGTTGGGATTCTGCAATGGCTGATAACAACTGCAAGGACGGGTGAATGTAATTTTTCAATACAGATACATGCATGCGATTTCTTATCCACTCTAGATAGTCTTTTCTTCCGGGATGATACCCTTTTTAAAGTGTGCAGTGTTAGGCGAATATTGCTTACTTCTTTAATAATGAAATGAAGACCCAGTATTGCTTTATAATTCCTCCAATCTACCTTCGACACATCCCCAGTTTATTACATGTGGCAAGAGTATCTAACCGACATCGCTCTTATTTTCAAGACGTGAAATATCAAATGGAACGCAGAACTTAAGCGATGTATAAGTCATGTGTATATCGAGTAGACTATGTTGGAAAATTGTATGATCGAACTTGTTTGACATTTTGGGTTGTCATCAACTTGTGGGCTCAATGTAAGCCGCATGGGGTGCTCATTTATACTCCTGTCGGCTCCCAGCCTCGTTACACAAATTGCCGAGCAGAGCACAAACCACAAAGCCTCAAACCGCAGCAGTGACACAAACGCAACACCTTCTAAAATTTGCCAATAACTTTTGGCATTAATAAGGAAGTCGAGGGAACTAAATAAAAATAGCTTACTTTGATAGTTAAGCTGTAAGTTGTATCAACGATAGATGATTATTGTTATTACAAGTCTTTCTACATGCGGGGCAAACCGCCATTATATAATATATATATACATATCAAGTCGCAGTTTAGCACAGCGCGATCATCTTTGCTTATCTAACATGTACCTACGTCGCATTCTCACATGTATAGCCAGCCGATAACTTCAACTCGTGCCACTACTGGTGCACTTTTCTTCGAGCATTTTCCCCTTGTCCAATCGAGATTCATTGACTCGACCACATCACATGCATGGCATGACGCGTTACTCTGTACCGAGCGTTCTCCCTGGGACTGTCTCGTCGATATATTGCCAATCGTTAATTGTAGAGAACTTTCTCCGATCGCTCCAGGCGCTCCGGGGTTGGACTCTTGATCAACAGGCAGTTCTCTCCCATAGCCATTGCTAAACATGCACTTCGTCGGGTTTGCTCAATGAATGAAGTAGAGTAGGGTTATCCCGGTGGACCCTAGTGCTGTGCATGAGCCGGACAATCCCAAGCCGCACCGGTTGCGAACTCCACATTTCGACCAACTGCGGGTAAGAGTACTCATTATTGACACAAGACATAGGATGAGACTCAAGGAAGGTATTGCAGACCTGTAGAGCTTACAGCGGACAAATAGCTGAACTTGGACCGGGCAGTTCGGAGAAACCGAACACGACACGACTGCAGCTGGACATCTCCGACTATCGATATCATGAAGGCTTTTTTTCACTTTGAAAAAGCGCCCGCCCTCGTGAACATCGCAGCACAGCAGTTAGGGCTGGACACGATATGATATCGCCGGGCTCTGCCCATGTCGTTTATCGTATCGCCGGCCAAAACAAATCTGGCGATATTATCGCTTGTTTTATTGCCTACCCGACGATATTGTATGGCCATATCGCGTAAAATACGATACATATCGTCAGGCGGCGATAAAGCGCAAAGATAGAAAAAATTACAGAGGTAATTCTTGAAATTCAGTGACTTTCCTGCAATAGCTTGAATAATTCTAGACAAGCATCGATACCGTGCTCCTCCGCAATGCAGATGATCCAGCAATCCAGAGGCGAGCCAAGAAATTAATATAGCCTTCCTCCCAGCCCCCGTCGTGAACTTGATTATTACTGTCTCAATGATGCTACTGACGATATTTGAGCAATCTGTCAAATATGAGATCTAGAAACTGGAAATGAGAAGAGATCCGCTGTCAGTAGGCTGGCTGTACCTGGAAGACCTACAATTCTGTGAATGAAAAGCTAGTCTTAATATGATGCTTCATCTGCAAATGCATTCATGGTATTGCAAATGGCATTACAGTTTCGTCTCCAGGACAGAAAACAATTAGTGCTACTTATAGGCAGCATAGTAATGAGCTCTCTCATCAAGCGACTTGAAAAAAAACTCCTCCGATGGACAGTAGTAGCAGAATTACTGCTTTCACCGCTATAGAACGACCGACAGACCTCCCTGGAGTTACATTAGCGTTTGGATCACGACACCACTACAACGTCGGATTGAGTCAGACTCTGCAGTATAGTTAAAACTGAAACAGAAATAAACTGCTACATGCAGTACAATTGCTTTCCTTCTGTCTCGACCAGCAAGAACTCTCGCAATTCTCGCAGTCATAGGGCACTGGCTAAATGAAGACTTTGAATACCTAGAACATCTTCTTGAGTTTAAGGAGATTGAAGTTGCACACAGTGGAGAGAATATGGCGGAAACGACATAGAATCTTCTCATAGAGCTTAAAAACCCTTAACGATTACAGCCGACAATGCTAGTAATAACGAGACATTAGTCTCAGAGTTTTATTTAAATCTCTCAAGAAGATTAGATACAACAGGAAGCATCCCGTCAGGCAGAAAGGCCCTACGATTTTAAGGTCTCGATAGCTATATACGCGGCTTGGCACATATCTTCAATCTTATTGTTAAGGAAATACTCTGCACTGAAATCAGGCGACAACAAGAGCTCATGATCAATTCAGTGGTCACACAGTTGTCATCAACTTGAAGCGCACTCTCCAAGGGCATTGAGAGAGGATGCTTCGTGCTTCTCGAAGACGTGTTACCCCTACTTTCTCCCTGTGTCCCGACAACTGCTGGCAGGTGACGCGTGTTTCGTGTCTTGCCGCTGCATTTGCATACAAGTAAAATCGTGTTGTCTTCGTCCTTTACGCGACCATCGTTTACTGCGAAGTTGTTGCGAATGGCATATTGCTGTACATAGCAAAGTGCCCGCCAATAGTGAGCGCGAAATATTCATATTGTGAAGGACCGGCTGTGAATTGTTCCATGACGATTGGTTGTAAAGAATAATGCAAAGTGCAAAGAGTGCACCAGACACGCGTTATGTACATCTTAGCAACCGACGCGTTTCAACTATCATCAATCATACGCGTCTCAAGTGGCGTACAGTTAGTTAGTTTACAGGTTAGCAGGTACGGATAGGTACTCACGCTAGTCCCAAAAGTCCCAAAAAAAATAGCGGTTACGGTTCCAATGTTTCTCCTTTCAGAACTCCATAAATTCTTCCGCATTATCGGTGCGCAGGATTTCAGCCCGGCAGATCTTGCTACTATATTCTTAGAGCCTAGAAAGTGTCTAGCGACTTATTACTGTGCTCTGCGGATAAATTAGTGAGCCGTTACTGATGAATGTCACGAAATATTGGTACCCTTAATGTCTCTGTAAGATCTAACAGTACACACAATGCACTAGTCCTGTTGAACCTAGTACATTCACTATACAGTGGATAACATGAAGAAGTCGCCGGAGGACTCGAACATGGCTTGTAGATTACTGTGCGTCTCGGTGAATCACCGTCATAAAAGGAAGGACTCACAAGTTAAGCGCCCGGAAATTTTTGGGTAAGTGAGGAGTACCATGAGAGGAGAACTGATCACACCCAATGCTTGGTCCGACATAAGCGGTCTCCTATAAGGTCCTGGCAGGATACAGTGTGGCAGAATGCATCCATAGTATATGTAAGGATAGTGTCGATGCAGAAGACACCTGACCATTCATTATCTGGCGACGTGGAAGTACAAGAAATAATTGCGTTCGCATTAGTACACGTAAATTAGATTACGAAATAAAGTTGAAGAACAGAGCAGTATCGGTTGGATGTTCGTTCCACATGTTATCTGTTCCAGCTAGTTCGGAGATATGGACGGTTCTTAAACAACCAAAACTGGTTCCAATGCTGTCACTTCGATACTATAGAAGTAGGCTTTATTTGCACACGTCGGAATCGTTGAGTCAATCAATGTCTGAGACAGAAGTGGAGAAGGCGTTGGAGAGGAGAAGGCGGAGAAAGTTCAGGCAACAAATTGTACACGCGATAAAGGTATCCCACTCGCTCATGTAGTTAACTCCCAACTCCCAACAATAACGAAACAAGCAAGCCAGACCTCAGCATCAGGATACGAAGTAACGTCAACGTCCTCCACAGGTGCGATCGGCGAATCGCGTGGCCCAGAGACGTACTTCTTGAGGAGCGAAACAATTCACCTCTCGCTCGATGATTCCAAAAGGGCCCCAAATAGCGGGGACTAAATTTCGAAGTCTGATTGATGCTTCAGCGCAAATACTTGGTGGAGACATTACGTTATCACCGATTTCGAAAGAAAAATCTTTTAAGGATCTATAGAAGTACTTAAGATATATTCTGCTCGAGCTTAAAACAATGCGCACTTCCCGGAAGGCAGCGTTAAGGGAGAACCATCACCGGCGACGTGCGGGGTGTCCCACCGGCAAGGTAAAGAAACACCGTGGGGGATGATGATACGCATATGTGACAAAAATGGAGTATATCCCGTCACCACCTGCTGAGAATTATTATATGTGAATTTGATTAATGCAGCGAAACCCATTGGTCTTCATGAAGATTAACACCTGGTTGAGACGTCCGTCCATACTGGGGTGATAGGTCGCAGTCATTATACCTGCCTGAGTGAATTTCCGCTCAAAGTGAGAGGTGAAATTGCTCTCTGGATCGGAAATAATCTCAGCAGGTGCACCGTCGAGGGTGAACACACATGAGGAAGGACCACTAGTCTGCCAGATTTTAGGGGTCGCGATAAAATGACCGATCTTAGTGAACGGGTGGACTACCACCACTACAAATCCGTAGTATCCAAAACGACTACTAAGCGAGCATCATTATGCAAATTAGTATCTTCAATTTAATTTTTAAATTTTTATGTTATGATAGTGGAAGTCAAAGAAAAGCGAACGAATATGACCCAAAGAATTTAATCAAGAAATCTACGTCTGTTTTGAAAGAGAAGAAGATTTATTGTATGATAACACCACAAGCATTTACTTTGTGGCTCAATATAGGCTCTGGGTCGATTTCTTGCCTTACTATGGAAAATAAACGAACAAACCACAAACCATAGTAGTATGCCGCACGCCGGAGCAGATCGCAATCCCACAACGCAAGTCGAAAACCGAAGCAAACAATTAACTGGCGCAACCACACGGCAAGCCGCACAGCGACAAAGAGGAAAGCCGCAAACAAAACGTACTAGACAAGCCGCAACCAAGTACCTTTTTAGGTCACGATGATCCAACGAATCTATCTGGTACGGCCACCATCACGTGCTAACGTGAGAGAATCTCTCCGGAGGACCAGTCTCTTACTGAGCATCTGCTGGCATAGCTTCGGAGTTGTAAATAACGTAATGTGTGGGGACCCTGGTCATATCGGGAACCTGGTCTTTTTCTCCGCGCCACACTATTAATCAAGCCCAATTCCGACTCGCTCGAACTATTCTCTACTTCTTCCTCTTCTTCGACTTTATCCACTTCTTCAACTGGGCGCCTACGTGGCCGCCCACGTGGTCGTTTTTGTTTAGGCTTCTCCTCCGCCTCGCGAACGATTTTCAACACTTCCTCTGTACTAAACACAAATTCGCCCCGTAAATTGATCCTCTTGCCCTTGGTGCGTTTCTTACGGGCCTGAAGCAACTCCTTACACTCTTGAAGCTCCTTCCGCAGAATCATTAGTTCAGCTTTCGGACTGTCGACCAGCTGGGTCATTGGCTTCGCATATCGCCGAGTTGGTGAAGCAGGGGATTCAGTGCTTGCCAGAGCTGTATTAAACACCGAATTTGCGTGCTTTAGTTCTGTTCTATCTGAAGGAGAGATCTTCAGAACGGAGAGGTCTAGGTCCATAATAGTAGCTGAGATTTAAGGAGTACATGGCGGCTCAAGAGGGCAAGTCAGTAAATTTAAAAAAGTCATTAAAATCTGATTTTCAAATTTTTAGATTTTAGGTTTGGCCGCGATCGCCGCCAAGTATGATATGATGCTATGTATGTAAGGCCAGAAAGTATTCTTAAATAAATTCCGAAATGTTGGCAGCACTGATCTAAAAGGTATCCGTTTTGGTACCATATAACTTTGCAAAACATTGTACCCCTCTACTGTAGACTAGCGCGATGGCGCGTCAGTGTTTTGTCAAACGCGTTGCGTCCGTCTATTTAGTAATACATCCACAATTCGCGAGGCATTATATTAATCTAAAAGGTCCGCGATGGCCCAGGCAATTTTTCGACGATTGTCCAGAAGAAGCCATGCGATCGGAATTGGTGCTCCTGCTCGGCGCGCACTTACTGTCAAGGAAATCCCTGGAAGCCTACGTAGCCGCTAATATGAGCTTGAGGAAGACGTTTAGAGACGTACGATGATGATCCTGAGCAGCGTGAGAATATTATGGACCTTTGGATTGGATCCCTGAGAGATGAGAACACAGAATATATTATCAATCCGGAGCGTGAGTAACGAGGTGTAGACGGCGAAAGTGAGAGCAATTATGAATATGAAGATGCATGATCGATGTTGACGAGTAGGTTGACGACGGCGTAATGAATATTGCCGTACATGATTGCAATTAATAGGTATTTGGTATGTTTTGTCAATTTCTGAGGTGTAACAGCTTTCTCTCGAGTGCGCTGAAAAGTTCGACCCAATCAGCCCGGTTTATTCGCTGTATACCAGCCCGAGTATGCAGCCCAACGTCAAGTGGCTGAAGTAAATACAAACAATGAGGAGATAGAATAAGTAGGTCAATACCACTGTCCATGTATAGTGTAATCGTATCGCCCGTGATGTGGCTGGAACGGCCATCCATAATCAGTAACAGTGGCCGATTTTTAGACATCTTGCGCGACTCTGTCTCAAATCAAACACTTTCCGTAACCACTCATAACCATGGCTGTTGGATGTCCAGCCGCTAGTACTCGTTGAGAATCGCCATTCGGGAGGTGTATTCTGCGGAATCCATCCTGAATTGGTACTCTGGGCCATAAAAATAACAATAGGTGGTAGCGAGCCGCCGGCTTCGTCGACACATTCCAACACAGTTACCCACTCTTGCTTCCCTGCAGTAACTCTTCAATTTGATTTCTGAGTAGAATCGAAATTATACGCGTAGATTGATTGTCGCCAAGTGCAAATCCTGTCTCATCCATATTGTATATATCGCAGGGTTCGTACTTCTGTTCTTGGAGTCGTAGTTGAAACGGCGCCAAACCAGGCTGTGATCTTGTCGGAAGTTGCTTCTTTATGTCGTGCAGAATCTAATTGGCGTGAGTAGGTTCCTTCAAGTTCGGATATCGATTTCCGAATCGGTAGAGCCATTCATGGCCTATAGGAGTAGAATTAGTTGGTTCGTTATTTCGACGCGACGCGAATAACGCGTCGAGCTCGAATCTCTTCAGCCATTTCTTTCAACAACGCCAGTGTTGCAGGGTAACCTGTTGCTCTAAGACGTGTAATCCATCGAACTAATGTCTTCTCTTCCGCGTTCGAGAGGATCTGATAGGTTTCGTGAGACTGAGTACGTGATTTAGGTCCAGCCATTCGAGCGACGAGCTTTGACCTAGGAACTTCAAAGTGGTGGGCAATGGGCAGCACTTCTAATGGATGGAAATTCAGTTTTTTCTAATGCCTGAATAGCCTTTTGTATCTTTTCTTCAGATTGATTGCTTTAGAAGGTTGATTATAGCCCATGTCCAAGTTATAGAGTTCGCAAAGTAGAGTGGGGCATTTTGTGACCAGATTCCCCATACATTACGTTATTAAATTCGACTTTTCGTCCCACCCAACAAAGATTCCGCTGTTTTGTTCGAAATCACGATTGTTGAACACTGAAATAGTTTAACTATCAATGGAATAGAGGATACTTTGAATTGATGTTATTATCTCAGGCCATCCCTTTGTCAACGACGGTATGCTCTAACTATACATGAATGGAGTAGCAAGATTCGAGTAAGCTGTCAAGCGATTCCGGAGTGCGTACGGTGCTGTCTAGGAATGTGATTATTTGTTTGTCTTAGAATGACGATGGGTCGCCGAACATTTGTATGAATCTGTGTGAGCTATCGCCGCTGCGTAATTTCCGAAGGACGCACAACGAGATGGCGCGGCCGAGAATCTATTGGACGAGCGAAAGGTAGCGTGAAACTATCAATGTTGCCTCTTATCCGTGACTCTCGGTCCGGATTGCTTCTTTGTGCTATTGTTATTTTAATTGTATTACATGAATGAGCGGGAGGACTATTATCTTATGTACATTTGGGTCCGAACGTCCGGTTTCCTGTTCCTGGGTTCTCGACTTGGAACGACTTCTCCACTTCTGTCTCAGCAGTGCCTTCTCGACTTCTGCCTTAGATATTGATTTCTACAATTTCCAACACATTACTGCTTGATACAATGTGGTATAATTTAGCAATAGTCACAGATGTGTCAGAAACTCAGAATTGTGTCTGTGCTGTAAGTAGATGTGACCGTTACCATTTTCTCGTTTGGGCTGGACACAGATATAATTTTCTCCATTCGTATTCGATGTTTAAATTATTCGTATTCCAGCGTCTGAGGTGACTGAGAAGGAGATTTGTGCGGATTAAACCGACCATTCCTCGTTGGGACCAGTATGAAGTACAATTTAGTATCGCTGAGCAAGAGCATCATTAACAATGACCGCTGTAAATCGTCGCCGTGTCTGAAGTTGTGGACCCCACCGAGCTTTAGTTGAACCTTTCTACTATGACTGAATTATTCTTTTTCCCGCTCGATCATCGTGAATCAAGCTACCCTGAACCTAATTGCCTTCCTAATTGCCGAACCCAACGACAATTGCGATCTGTACATATATATAGGGATGGTTGTTGAGTAGGGGTATATACAGCCTAAGCCTATACGAACGCGTCTACTGAAAATCATACTTTCGCAGTTAATACAAACACCAGGAATCAATCTGCAAATGCAATAGTAAGCCTCTCAGCACTAGAAATCTCCCGGTGGCAGAAGACTAGCTAACGACTTGTTGGATCCTTACGCAGCCGGTTGATCAACAAGAAGGCAATATTTTAGCTTATCCCGAAAACGAACCTATGTCTACGGGTCAGAAAACTTATAATAGTCCTTGTGCAATACTCTTCTACACATCCTGGCAAGAGTACGATTGCATCAATAACTTACGGACTGGAATGCCTCTGTTGAGTAGGAAAGTGTACTATCTGACTGGTATGAAACCCCAAATTCATGTAGTTCGGGATCAGGGTACATGGGTCTGACGAATCATTCGCCTTGAGTTTTGATAACAAAGTGCATTTTTTAGTAATCCCAAAGAAGACTGGTCCATGAATCTTCATAAAAAATATTTATTCGCATCCGCATTAATAAGCAAGGAATATTCGTATTCGTGTCCAGCCATAGCTATATCTTGTGATACGGAAGTTTTCACAAGAAAGGTAGCATTCATACTAATTACGATATGTAATCTAGATACACAACAAAGAAGAAGAACAGAGTGATATCGGTCAGATACTAGGTCCGTAATTCCTATATATGTACGAGCTTGAGGAAATTCCATCGAACACTTGCAATAGTTACTGTTAAGTCACCATCCATTTGCAGGTAATCGCAGATGAGCAGCGGGGTAATGTAACCCTTGAGGCGCACCAAATCCGCAGACTTCCAGGTTGACAATGCCTGAGACCCATCTGAATAATCTGAGTGATATCCCAGAAGACCTTACAAAGAGTAGGTCCAAAGAGTGAAACCTTAAATGCGATTAATAACAGTGATTATTAGATCCATCAAATATTATTCCGTTTGTTATGTGCATTATTATGAAGTATGACTTAGGGCCTGATTCTTTTGTTAAATGGTCCTTCCATTTGATTTTCTAAATGGGAGCTCCATTTGGGGTTGGGCCATTTTTTGTTTCTAATGGAGCTCCCATTTAGGTCCGGGTCAGATGGGCTTTAAATGGGAGCTCCATTTAGCTCCATTTACACCGAAATGGAGCAGAGCTAAATGGAGCGCCCATTTGAATCCGCATCCGCACGTGACTCGGATCAGCCACCCACGAAATTTACGCGCTAAAAAAATGTAACGTTTGTAACGCGACTCCAGTAAATGAGGCTTTAAATGTTAATTTCCTCCCTCCTCTTGGTATCAATATTTGATATTTTGAAATGGCCCGCACTAAGAGGAGTCGCCCTGAGGCTATACGGCCTATACAGTTTATAGAGCCTCTTGAAGGAGATACAATTACCGTCTCTTCCCCTCCTTCATGAAAAGATCTACTAGTAATTAGCTAAGGGCTGGTTTCAAATCGATTGTAGGTAGCTTACTCGCTGAAAGTAGCATTCCAGTGAAGCTGGCCGGGAGAAGGAAGATTGCTAGTTTCAGCTACACTGAAACATGCATTGAGGCTATCAGCTGGGTATGGTTTACAAGCCAGTTTTGTAGGGAAACAAAGGTATCTCGAGACATCCTTAATGCGCCCTTAATGCGTTCAAGGTGGCCATAGTTAAGTAGCTGGTCCAGGTACTGTTGCCCCGCGTTCTTTTTCAAATCCCTCCTCCGCTGTGGCCTTTTTTCCCCACCCCCCTTCCCCTCTCCCTTTGTAAGGACTCCAGTATAATCGTAAGGAAGAGATCGTCGATTAATTGTCTTCGATATCGATCTCATGTTGGGAGCGCATTGTAGAGGCGTGCTACTGTGTAGAGTGGTCAGAAAGGTGGTGTTTCGATAGGTTTCACGAGCATAAATGGAGTTGAAAGCTTTTGTATGGGAAAAGGCTGACCTCCATTTCAACTCCATTTACGCTAGTAAAATGGGAGCTCCATTTATCGTTACCTGATTCTTTTTGGGTATAATGGGAGTACCATTAAAAGGGCTGATTCTTTTTCGGTTTAATGGAGTACCATCAGAAGGCGTGATTATTTTTAGATTTAATGGAAGTACCATTACAAGTAGCACGAATTTAAATGGAAGGACCATTGAAAAAAAGAATCAGGCCCTTATTTCTGTAGTTACTAAGTGGCAGTATTGAAACCGGATTTGGTTGACAAAGAATCTTTAAATTTTTTTCCAAACAGTTGAAGATATGTGCACGAATTGAATCACATCCTGTTGCTCTCTCGACATCCGGTAAAGATGTAAACGTGTCGCAAAAATTGGCATTATGCCGCTCATGCGTGGAACCAGATGACTGCCCGCACTGTCAAGTACCATTGAGCAAACCCGACGAAGTGCACGCTTTGGTAATGGGTCGCTATTCACTACAGGAGAGAACTGCTCAATAATGAAGTGTCCAACCTGGGAGGGAGCACGTGGGGCGACGGAGAAAGTGGACGCAGACCTGCCTCGGTTGCCAGAACTTGCACAGTTGACAAGCTTGGCAATCAACTAGTCAGCAGTTCGAAGCGACAGTCTGAGAAAGAGGGTTCGGTGTATGGTACACCTCGGTGAATCCCGATTGGACAAGAGAAAAATGCTCGAGGAACACCGTGCACCATGTCATGGTATGGCACAAGTTGCTTTGACTATTTGTCTCATGAAACTGGACAAAGATGCGACATAGCTCTACATGTTAGATAAGCAAATATGAGTACGCTCTGATAAACCGGGATTTGATATGTATATATAATGGAGGTTTGTCCCGCATCTAGAAAACTTTGTAATAACATCATTATTGTTGCATACAACTTACAGCTTAACTATCAGAGTAAGCTATTTTCATTTAGTTCCTTTGACGTCCTGAATATCAGAACAGACTAGCTGGGACAGATCCCCAGTCTATATACGTGTGCCAGGAGCATCTAACCGATATCTATGTGTTCACCGTCTTCCCTGTCTAATTTATATCTCCTATTTAGTACCAATGTTATCTTTCTTGTATTTCCGCTTCACAAGATATCGGTCAACTCTTCTCAATATTATACATATCTGGTACTATTGATTCATGTTGCCACTCTGTATCAGGGCAGCAATGCCTATTTTTCATCGCTTATGTCCCACCGACATTAACGAATGACATCCGACGCAGCCAACTTACTTCTCTGATGGTCTCATGGTAATTTCTACCTGTCCAATAAATTTCTGCGCCATGTGACTTTCATCTTTGTGTCCTTCTGGATTACGTAGCGAGTCATTAGCATGACGGCGCTGCCGGGAGATGCTCGGTAGAGACCCTCAGGTTGTGTGATCCTCAAAAGCGATTTTCTCATGTTAGCAACTGATGGTGACTGTCCTATGATTCAACAACTTTATGTGGCTCAGCGTTGCATTAGTTCTGACAAGAATTACTCTCAGATCGCCTTGCCATTTATGGCATTGACGACGAACCTTTTCGTTGGACTCCGGCTGCGGATCGTGCCTTCAACCGCTTAGAAGGCACTTGACTTCACTGCTGAGGTAGTTACTGTTTCACTTCGACCTGAACGGGCGATTTGTTGCCATCTAGCCATCCTTACGGCAAGCGCATGCTGACTGCAATAGATCAACAACCTCTGCGTTGGCTCCCAGCCTCTTTAAAAATTGCCGAAACAGGCACAAAGGCACAAGGACCAAACGCGAAGTCAATCACAACGCCACAAAAGAAGCAGCAAAACATGGACCATTCAGGGCAGCGAAACTGCTGTGGTCGAAGGATGTCAGAACAAGCCGGTTCCTAACATATTACAAGTGATTTCGGTTGGCCAATTTTCCTTAACATGCAATATCATACCTAAATACCGAACAACGGACGTTACTCAAGTTTACCTTGAATGGTATCCTGCTGCACCTGGACGACCGGCCACTAGAGGCAAAAGTTAACGTGTCAACATCTAGGATCTGCTTAGCCTGGGCTGGACCAGTGGGGCATTTCAAGCGGGGAGGTCAAATCAAAGCCATGTAAAAGTCGCCCGACTCCGTTTCTAGTCCAGGCCTACTCAAAATGAGCCAGTGATTACTCACTGAATTTCATCCAGCGCAGAAATAGAACAATATAACAGAGTTATGCTCTAGGAGTTTCAGAATTCATCATCATGCATAACAGAACTGCATAATGACATATGCAGGATCACATGACTAACAGTTTCTTACCCGGACATTGGTTATTCTTTTTAGAGCAAATATCAAAAATGCCCTCGAAATGTTCCATAATATCAAAAATGCCCTCGAGTCCAGTACCTGCCGGACCCAGTGATCAACCACTACACACTGACGGTACCGATGCACTCAACATCAAGACACTTGCTACAATGCATCCAACTTTTATTACTGTATTGATTTCTTCCTCGTAAACGTCTGCGATCCATCCCTTGTTTGCATGCCGATTCTTCTGCACAGTTTGGTTGCAACTGTGGACTCTATTCGTTGCAGTAATTTTGAATAGCGTACTGTCCTTAATGCGAAAGGCGGACAACGTCCAAGGACAGGTGTCGTCCTTGCACTTCAATCGGACGCGAGTAGGATCGGATTTGATAGTAACGAATTCATATCCTTCAGCAATGGCCGTGGATTTCATCGCATGCTTGAAAGCATCGACATCAGGGAACTGATCTCCAACTGTAGGTAGCATTCCGAAAACGAAAATGATAATAAAATTGTTCAATATCGGAAAACAAATCCTTACGGCGAAGGAGGAGCTGGTGATATCTTAAGACTACATTTTTACACTAAAGCAAATCATCAAGGGCTTTTATACCTTCAAATATATCGAAATTTGCGCAACAAGACCAGACAACAAAGCAAGGGAACAAGCGATCTAGAAAATATTAAATAATCAGGAACGTTTTGATATTTTAACACGAAGTACATGTGCATCTTAACCTGTTGAAGATTGGTAGCAGAAATACAGATATTCTGGTAATTTATCTTCAAGCCGAGTATCGGATTCACATTCACTAGAGCAGATGCGGTGTTTGATTTATCTATAGATAGATTTCAGCCTATCTTGGAAACGCATTTATCGTATGCTGGGTACTATTGGCACGAGCCCCAATGTTTGATATTATGAACTTTTCAGTGGCATTTTTGATATTATCTACGCAATAAAAGTATGAAATATAATTTATGATGATCTATGATTGCTGATCAATGTTTGACGTGGCTCGTCTACTAACTGCCTGGTGTTTGATACCCGGAAAGCCGCGCACCTCTGGGACATAGATTGCACTACTAAATGTTCAGTGGACATTATAGATACCTACACCAAATGAGTCAAACATACCCAGAAGTAGACGACCTTCTATCGTCGCCATTCATGGTAGCACTCATACTGAGATCAGATTCAAGGCCAGCCTCGCTTGATCCAAAATCAGCTCGCGAATGTCTATAATCAGCGTATTTATCCACACTTGTAACAGTTAGTGCCAATTACTGCAACGACTAAAGCGATATGAATCCTTACAACGCTTTCTCCTGCTGGTATGTCTGGAATCGATAATCGACCCTCACATTGGGCACATTCGACTTCTCAACACGGTTTCCCAATACGCCAGGCAACATGAAATCCTTTCCTAACCAATGTGATTTAATAGCCGCCTCAAATCCGGATTGCAAAACGGAATTCTTCGCAAGCTCACACATGTCGACAGCCGAAAGTCGATAGATTTGTGCTGCAACAGAATATTCCTCAATTAAAGCTTCTTTTGTATATGCAAACTGCAAAGGATCATCAGTGGAAAGTGAGATATTCAAGCCCCGCTTGAAGTAGCTGAAGAATGGATTCTTATCATAGGCCAGAAACAGAGCGTTATTACTCAACGGAGACATAGCGATACCGATCTGGTCGAGATAATACAGGTACTGTAAGAAAGGGACCTTGCGCAGCAAGATACCATGCGAGATCGAGTGTGCAACCAGGAAAGCCGAGACCAAGTGGTCGGTATCGCCAGCCTCTCCAGCGTGCGGTCGGAGAACAAATGTATTGAATCCACGTCGCTTGCGCAGTGCATTGAGCGATGTCATGTTGGCAAAAAGATAGTACATGTAGTAAGAATATGGAGGATTCTGAGCCGTGCACCATTCGCGCGGGAAAGGATATTTGCGATACAACCTGCGTTCGTTCTTAGATTCATCATCAACAGAGTCAAACCCGATGACTCGCTGCAAGAAAATGTGCAACTTTGGGTGCGAAGAAGGGTCTCTCGAAACTTCGAACAATGGCTCGAACACATTTGTCACGACTTGCTCGAAACTATTCACAATACCGCTGGCTTTATAAACATCGTACAACCGTGGAACTTGGATCAGCCAGCGAACATTGGGCGAAAATAGCTTGTTGTCGACAACCCACGCGGCGAGACGATCCCATTCGTTCCTAGTCTTGCCATAAATTGAGATCCTGTACTCAGCCATCTGGTACTTGCTCTGCTCGAGATCATAGATAACTTCACGTGTTAGTTCGGCCAGATATTTGCCGTTGATGTAGTTATCAGTCTTTAAGAATATTTCACGCAACCGCGATTCACCAATCGGATTATATTTCAGATTGAACTTGTCAAAGCGATGAAATGTGTCACGATGAGCATGCATATCGAGCGTGTCGATACTCAAATCGTAAGCCGTCAGATTCAGCGACTCAAATACTTGCTGTAGCGTTAAAAGCTTTCCGTCACGGAAAATAACAGTTTCCTGGTTTAAGGTCAGCTAGTCAGCTACTATTGGCCCACAACGTTTCAGCATAAACATACATCTGAACACTTTTTCATTTTGGACTTTATAAACCGCAGCAAATGCTTCTGGTTCATGCACGCCGAATGATGGACGTGGGTGTCGACTTTTCTCACGTTGTAGAAGTCACGATGCGGATTACGCTTTGTATCAGCCAGCTCCTGATATTCGTTCATGAGCACGTATAGGTTCCAGCTACCTTCTAAATACTGTAGACGTCTGAAAGCAAAACTCTTGGATGGGCCGTCCGAGCTGATATTACTGATCTCCTCGAGATCCATGTAATATTCGCGAATTGTGGGTACCTGAACAATTGGCTGCAAAACACCGTTAATCAGGTCGTAGACTTGGAAGAAGCCGGTTTGATCAAGATTGAATACGATTGAGTCTTTGAATTCCAGTACCTCGCAGTCCTCAATATGGAAGTCGGCGCCGACGCCTTCGACGCCATCTGATTTCGGGTTTGAACTTGGGGCATGAGCGTCCGCAGGTGCATCACTCACAATCGGCTGCTTCGTATCTGTCCAGGAAGCTTTCGGGGGCGGAGGATAGATCTTCCAAGTGGAACTGTCGCGCGGATTGTCCTTGGCCGTCTGAAAAGAGCAGGCCTGGTATTTTTTGCGCAAGTTGAGACATTTTTGGACGTTGCGGCAAATCATCTCGAGTTCGACATCGATCTCGTCGGCGCGGGTGCCGTGGGACGGTGTGTGAACTGTGTCTGACGGAGTTGACATGCCTGCGGGGGTGGCGACCGTGGCTTCTACCGTCGCCTGCTCGGGGAGGTCGGCCAGGTGCAGAGACCGGATAGACTCTGACAGATGCGAGACAGGACCGGTGTGCGACGAAGACCGCGAGTGGGCCGGACCAGGTAACTGGTCCAATGAATGGATGAGAAAAGGCGAGATCGGCGACGTCGCACTGGCAGCCGGCGTCATGTTGTCATTTGTGTTGGCGGAGCCGGGAACATGCAGCGGTAGCGTAAACGACCGTCCAAGATGGTACGACGGCGGGCTCGGGCTGGCATGCTGGGCCCAGTACTTCGCATCTAGCTCCTGGAACGCGCGGTCGTCAGCGTACGAGAAGAATGGCGTGTTCGCGGCAATGGACACGGCATCGTTGTTGCTGTTGTTGTTGTTGTCGTCGTCGTCGTCATTGCCAATATGCACCGCCGGGTGGCCGTTGGTGCTTGTGGTTGCGTTGCTGATGCCGTCGCTGTCAGTCATCCTCCTCCGGCTGCTGCTGCTGACGATGATGATGAAAATAGCGATGTGATCGTGATAACTTTGATAATTTTGCTGAGTTTTCGAGTTTTCGGTGACGCACAATCCTTGTGCAGCGCCGCGTCGCACTAATACCATGGTGCGGCTCACATTGTTTGCCCAGTGAATGAATGGAATGGCAGCACAATATATATCGCACACAAATATACATTACATCAGTATTTACAGGCATTATAAATTCGCAGAAAACTCCAAATGCAGCGTGACGATAATCTTACAGTTCGTCCCGGATAACATTGTGAAAATCTTCTGCCCCTTCCCGCTGCTCCTCGTTATCATCGGTCGCATCATCCTCATCCTCATCCTTATCTTCAGCATCACCATCCCCGTCTTGCCATAACTTGGTTGGCGATGGCGACGCCGACCTCGACGAGTCCAAACTGCTGGCAATTTGATCCAGCATCGCGCCACCGGAGAACTCTCGCAGCTCATCTTTCAGCTTCTGAGGGTACTTATCCAGCAAACCTTTCCTATCCTCCGAGCCATGGGCACTATGGCTCTGGTCGAGCTCGACTTGGACTTCTCCTTTGCTGACAACAACAGTCACAACTCCAATAACCTGGCCATTAACATCCACCAGTGCAACCGAGTACGAAAAATCATCATCTGCCGACGCTACTTTCCCTTCAGGCGTGAGGAACGTGCCTGCTGCCATCTGGCTCTCAATGTCGCGTCTCAACATATTCGACGATGTCACCAGGTCGGGTCCATCTTTTGCCGCAAATCTTCCTCCTCGAAATACATTATCCATCTCTACATCGGCGTCGTCTACATGAGTCTCTGCACTATATTCGGCATCCGTAGAAGACGTCAGCCCGACCTCGTCATTCGATGAAGAACCTTTTGCATCATCTAAAGAAGATGTTAATGTTTCCGACTCCGCTGCCACAGATATATCGGACAGCTCAGCTATGTTTCTATCGGCAGTCATATGTTCAGATTGGCTGCGTTTCACTTTGTATCGCTTGCCGCCCACCATCTTGTAGTTCGCCGCACTTTCAGCCAAAACTTCTGCGTCAAACGAGGCCGTTGCTCTTGATTTCTCCATGTCTTCTTCTGACATAATACGCTGACACTTGATCTCATTTGCACGATCTTCCTTGGGCGGCAAAAATGCGACATCCTGGCATAACCGAGGGGTATGGATAACCATCAAATAACGACAAGTCGTAACTTCCTTGATCCACGCTATCTTGTCATGCGAGTTCTGATTGCAATGAAATTGGATTTCGATCTTTCGCTCCCTTCCGGTTAAGTCACAGATACTTCCACCGCCAATTTTCTGCACCAAGTACCGCATCTCACCTGCCGACTGCACTGTCTTCTCCTCGCCAAGGCTCGATTGCGCACTGTCTCCCTCCTCCTCACCACTTTCCTCACCACTCTTCTGCCGTAGTACACGCCCGAGTACGTACGACTCGCTTGGATCTTCCTTTGGTGGATAGAGTGTAACACCTTTTTGGGGTGCCAACTGATGAAACTGTTTCACCTCTACCTTGTGGCAGAACGAATACGTCCACCATCCCGCCATCTATTCCACAAATTAGTAACTGCAGTTATGTCCTACCTACAAATACAGAGCTTACGTAGTACAAACACGTGCCATTCAATGGCTCCAGTAGATCCCATCCACTAGCCTGGGCACGCGTCAGCTCCTTCTCTTCTTCTGACTTCGACAACTCCTTCTGTGAAGCGTTAAGCACGGCCTGTGGTTCAAGAACTGGTAATGAGCATAAAAACTCCTCGCCATGCAGTTTCAATGTCTCATAGTGCTCGATATTTTTGTCGTTGCAACTCGCTACTAGCTCGGCTTGTCCACTTAGCAGTCGTGCTGCATCATCTTCACTAATAACATCATTTGACATCGAAATTTGAAACTAAGCAGCACAGTTAGTTACTGTGGTATATAGTAGATCAACAGACCCGAGTACCTGGGGCAATGCAAGAATATCATCCTGTACCGAAAATAATCCAACAACGGGCACCACAGCTAGCATGGAGAGCATTGCCCAGCACCAGGCTGACTGTCGAGTCTTCACTGTTAAAATCATATCATTCAATGCCACCAACACAATATTCCAAGGTAGACAGCGCGTCCTTATGTAGATTCTGGTTGATATATTTGGAATCGGCAATCCACTCCGTCGGACGAACAGAAACGTAACACTTCACCAACTAGCGGGTTAGGGTCTGCTGCTAATCAAGACAAACCTTGGTTGGCAGATTGCGATTTTATGTATTCCGTTGATAATCTTGGAATGCTCGATACCTCGTTTTCTACATCGTATTGAGAACCATTCAAAATGGCATTTTTCCCTCCAATCGATAGCTTATCTCAATCTTTATCGCTATCCGACCTCGAGCCGCTCGAATCCTTAGCACAATGCGCCCCGATAGATGATGCAAACGTTAGCCGATACTACAGTCTGTTTATATACTGTCTTATCATAAATGACGACATTGAAGAAGCGCGATTCCTTTTAAAACGCGCATCTGCTGCTAGGAGGACCATATCAGCGGGTACAACTGAAGTCACAGACTCAATTGCACCGCTAAGCACTGCAAGGAAGATCCTTACATCTCTATGGACAAAGAACTATGTTGAATTCTTTTTAACGGTTCAGGCAGCGCTACATAGTGTGCCACTAGAATCGCCAGAGGCTAATCTGCTGCGGACACTTGTCGATCACGTTCGCGAGGCCAACTACAAGTTTGTGTCACGCGCATTTTTATCAGGGGCTTTGTCTGATATTGCAGTTTATTTTGGCATATCAGAAATTGATGCAAAGGAGTTCTTGGTACAAAAGGGGTGGAGCGTTACCGATGAATTGACAGTAAGAGCTCCAGCATTTTCCAAAGGCATGTTAAGGCTACATTACATTACAGATATTATCATCTAACGTGTCTCACAGAACCAACCAAAGCTGCAGCACAACAGAAAGCCAGATTGGATTCGTTAACCTCGTTGATCACGCACATGCAGAGGGCATAGTTGGGCATACTCATTTAATGTATATAGAACATAATGTACCAGATGTGGCATCACCTGCACTACTCCTTCATCCTTACAACTTTTCTTTTCGGTTATCTGTGATTAACTTCGTCGCGATTTTGATACACACAAATTACCGTGGATGGGTACTCGAACACCGCTTCTCGGCCTGTGAAACTAGTCTTCGCATATTTCTCCATTCCTCCGACCTAGCGTTTGCGGCGCCTCCCAAATTGTCTCCAACTTCAAATACAGTTATTACCGAAGACAAGCCTCCAACAGCGAATAGTTTTCCGTCGGTCTTCTCCCACGCGACTTTATTCAAAGCTTGGCATTTTGTCCCGCTAGCAATTGTAGGTTTAGTGCAAGTAATCGGAACCTCAGTCTCCTCCGATAGATCCCAAATATCTACTTTTCCGGCGCATCCAACCGCCGCGAAAACCGCCGGACGAACAGGATTCCAAGCAACATCGTAGACAGCATCGTCCGAGGAGAACTCCATCAGTGGTTCAATTATATTTGGCATCAGGGAACTTGAATTCGAACTAGGGGTACCTATGCTCGGAACATCAATTTTGATTCCCTGCTTAGACAGGTTTGTAGTCGAAATAGTTAGTTTGCGTACTCTCCACAACTTTAGCGTCCAGTCCAAACTCGAACTCAAGACAAGATCACTCAGATCCAGTGGCCCATGTGGTGGGTGGAAGCTTAGTGATGAAACTGGCGCTGGATGACTGTGGTAGATTGTCGACAGATCTAGACCGGCTTTTGCGCCAGCCCGAACGCTGCGATTGCATGTATATATATTACCGTCTTCACTTCCAACGAGGAAGTAGCTGGGATCGGAAGCTTGAAATCCCAGAGCCGTAGGAGCAAGATCTTCCGTTCGTGATGGAGGTTGCAGCTTGAAGTCATGCACTTCCTACCCATTATGTTAGCTACTTCAAATGATAATTGCCAAATGCCACTTGCATGAGGCTGCGCTAGAAAGTCGGCATTCCAGCCGCACACACGACCGTCCGTACTGCTGCTAATAATACTTGTCGCATTTTTTGTTCCTACAAATTCAATAGAGTAAACAGGATGAGAATGTCCGATGCCTGTAAGCGGTGATTTAAGAATGGCCTCTGATTTCGCTCGTATGTCCCATACTAGTACTTGACCATTGTAGCACCCGCCAACAATGAGATTAGGATGAAAAGGCGAAAACTTGCAAGATAGAATATCGCTCTAGATGGTTGGATTAGAATAAGATTAATTACTTAAATAAAATATCTCACCTGGGAGTGAAAAATGTACTCTGGTCGATCACGGAGATGAGTATTCCAAACCTGTATTATTCCCAGTGGATCGCGTATGGACTGCGAATTTTTTGAGTAAGCCGCCAGAAATAGTTCAGAGTATTTTGGGGACCAATCGATGGCAGTGATCGCCCGACCAGTAGACCACCTATCCGAAAGAAACTGTTCGAGTTGTTTTACGCCTCCCTCTGCTTGCGACCCACTGCGACGTTGGTTGGCATATACTGTGAAAGTAATGGCATTATACATACTCTTTATCTTGCAAGTCGGACGCATAATCGACTAATATATCGTAGTCATCGTCCAGTGCCCGTTCCACTATCTTACTTGACCGCTCTATAAACTGAAAAAACTCTTCTGACTGCAATAATTCAGACCTTTCCTCTGGTCGCAGGTCCTTAATCTTCATTCCTGGTGCAAATGGCTCTTTCTCCATATTTGGACTGTCCTCAGACTCCTGCTGAAGCTCTTGCTTGATCTCTCTTCTCAATCGTTCTCTGATCTCGTCTTGTAATTCTCCAGGGCCAGTAGCACTCAATACAGCAGTATTCGGAAATTCAAATTGTAATTCTTCTGCGAGAAAAGATTCCGCAGTCTGGACCTCTTTGCTATATGTAATTATTTCCTTGGTCGCTCTCCAACCTGCTTCGTTCTCGGCTATTTCCATTTGCGTTACAGGCGGAGCATCGAACATAGTAATAATTACGGTGGAAAGATCAGAATGTCTCCTTTTGGGTCGTTAGTTACCTCGAAACCTGTCATTACAATAACAGTCCCTACGTACGCTGATGCTTTCCGAGGAAGAGGCGGCGCAGTGTCGATGAAGGGCTCACTGTTTTCCTGCGAAGCCAGGTCATCTCCTTCTTGTCGGGACTCGGACCGTGGTGAGCCGACCAAACTAG
The DNA here is from genome assembly GCA_030568215.1 of Lipomyces kockii. Lineage (NCBI taxonomy): Eukaryota > Fungi > Ascomycota > Lipomycetes > Lipomycetales > Lipomycetaceae > Lipomyces > Lipomyces kockii. The sequence goes on along the minus strand of JAJLTN010000657.1, from coordinate 4,002 downwards.
CTACAAGTTTATCGATATCAGAGCGTCTATCAACCGCACTTCGCGAAGGAGATAACGACTAATATAATCAATTAGCTAAGGATGTCATTGATGATGGGTACTGACTGTATCGCGAGCTAGAGACTGCTGAGCCATTTGGAGCCGCTGCTCGCGTTGCCATCGCAAATCTGCTAGCTTAGCCTTTTTGGCCTCAATCTCGGCTCGCCGCTGTTCCATCGTATGTTAATTAAATTAATTACTCCCGTAGAGAATATATATTTTCATGATAATGGGAGTAACATGATTTTGGTTGTATTTTCTGCGTGGTCTGTGCTGAGCGCCCCCCTGAAATTGTGCCCTAACCACGAAAGTTTTGGTAACTACTAAATGCAATCGACTCTTCAAGGTAGGCATGTCAAATCCCCTTCAAGGTAGGCAATGCGTCATCTGTCAGCTAATATTCTACAGCAGCTATTTAATGAACCTGTAATCCACATAGTCAACCGTAACTCCAATAATTTGATTTCGACATCGTATTCACTATATATGCCCCACGGCCTATCGACAATACAGAAAAACTTCATAAAACAGATCCAATCCCATAACTGCAGCCATTTGTAGAATCGGTTCCAATAACTTTGCAAAAACAGTTGGATGCATATTGGATAAGTTCTATAGTGTACGTTAGAAAAAGCATATGCCAAAACCTGGATGAACATGACTGTTTACCTCCCCTGTAAATACATACTTCTGGATAATGAGCCGGACTTTTGACATATCTATGTTGCTCTCGATTTCCTCTTGTCCTGCTACCCCTGGCATGTCTGTATCGAATACAGTCTGTATTACTTGCATATGGTCCTCCTCGTCTACGTCATCTTCTTCATATCGCTCCTCATCATTTCGACAAGACATCTTTGTAGCCGACGCTATTGACTTTCTCAGATCTTTGGCAGAGTCTCGCCTTTTGTGATTTTGAGCAAAAGATACGTACTCAGATTTTTTGAATTCAGCCGCAAATTTATCAAACGAAAAATAACGATAAAGTTCTGGATCCAAAAGCTCACTTGGGCCAAATGACGCCTTGTACTTCATCTTCTGACAGCTGTAGATATACAAACCTGATTGATTACATCAGCATAGAACCGGTAATATTTTCTAGTGCCGTCCTTACCAATGTGGTAGTATGTCCGCTGTTCTTCAAGAGACAGTGCGATCTCACGACATGCACTCAGCTTCCCGAGACTGTACTTCGAGTATTCCTCTCTGCACATAAAGTACACACCTGAGATTGTATCCGGCAAAAAGTCCAAGACTGCCATGGCTATCAATTGATCATCCAAATAATACATCTGGTGCCATAGCCCTAGTCGTTTCCTTGCTAGCTGTGATCCATCTGCAGATACAAAGTTCTCCATGTCGTAAGGATCGTAATCTCGTTCAAATTCGAAAGGCAGCCCACAAAGAAATTGTCTGAAGCCGTGCTTGGTAATCTTACTATCTGGCTCATGATGGCACGTCTTCTGGTAATGTCTGTATAGCTCGAATTTTTCATCTGTGCAGTCTGGTGATACCAGGCGTACCACGAACTTGTGTGCAGTGGGAACGTGGGCCAGATCTTGAGGAAGATGGTCGTACTCAGCACGGTGTATTGTGGAGATAAGATCAAATTCGGGATTGTGCTTGCCGACTCTGTGTCACAAGAAGTTAGATGTCCCGTTGAGTTATTAGCCACAAAGAAAACATACGAAGACGCCGAGTGCGAAGACGAATTATGACGTCTCAGCGCTTCCTCGTATTGAGTGCCTAGAACGAATCTGTTGAACCGATTGATTGCCTGACGATGTTCCTTCGACGGTCTGAAATCAGACGCGTTGAGACGTATGGTGTATTGCGGACAACATGAGTTGAGGAGATCGGGCTCAAGAAATCTCTGTCAACGGCGTGCTCGTGCTCATCGTTTGATAATCCAAGAAAGAAAGCTCACCTTATAAAGAAACGTCCCGGACCTAAGCACGTAGACAAGTTAACGTCTATTTGGCAGCAACTGTGCTCTAATGCATACCTTCTAAATCCGCGGTCCATAAGGCGCTGATAGAGATCGACTGTCATTGACACCGAAGTGAATCCGAAGACGCAACTACCGGATGAGCGATGGCAATATCCGCATCTCCGCTCGCCTATATAGTGTCCCGGCAGGACGGCCGCTATCGGAGTATCTTCAAGTAGCATATTTCAGCAGTGTTGATTGGTGTGTGCACCGGAGCCTGGAATCTGGCAAATGAACCAAGTACCAGGCCCTTAAGAGAGTCATCGTGACAGGTATTGGCAGGTGGACCTAACGCGTACAATAGTGCTACAAGAGCCAGATTGAGAAATATCGTTCACGAGTCTCGCACCAGCCAAACTCATGCGACGCAAATAATCGAAATGGCTCCAATGCACTGTTCTAAATCACATTTCACTGTACGGCGCTAAAATATGTCTTTGTACTGTCACGCGTTCACGCGTCACATCCACAATTCGCGATGCATTATTATTATTATTATTAAAACATCCACAATGGCCCAGTTGACACAGGATTCTGGAGACAGCATCTTTTCATTTCTCAGAGGTTTTGCCATCAAGCTGTTGGCGTCATCGCGGATCTCGTCTGGAACGTGCGTCTTTACTCCGATTCAGTGTAACACAATCACGTACGGACGGAGATTCGCGCCGAAAAAAAACCTCGGCTCGGCTATTTCATGCAATTAATTTTAACATATTTCGCATTGACTGTCTTGCCAACACTCTGGGGTTACACAGATCGGATGCTGTTGCGCGCCTGCCGCCGACGCGTCCGTCGCAGCGTTTCCGCCACGCGTCAACGACGCGTCCCCCTCTCATCCACAATTCGCGAAGCGCTAAACGTCCACAGGGGCCCAGCTGATATGGAATCATGGAGACAGCGCCTTTTAGAATCCTCTAGAGGGTTTGCCGATAGTGAGTGGCTGTTCGCGTCTTGCGGATCAGGAATCCGACACTGTCGCCTGCAAAACGTCTCTTTACCCCAATTCAGTGTAACACGATCGCGCTCGGACGTGCATTCGCGCCGTAGACAGTTAATTAATTAGTTAGTTAGATGATTCGAATGCTGACGGCGCTTGCCAAGACTCTGGAGTCGCACAGATCGGATGCTCGTGGACACGCCCGTCGCTCACTCGCAGCTTCTGTGCCTCTCGTCTGGTTATAAATACGGCCATCTTTCCCCGCTGCTGCTGCCGCCCTTCCTTGTCATCGTCTTACGAGAACAATGATAACAGATTCTAAACTTGACAACGAGAACTAAGTCGCCTGGCTAGCGACACAGTCTGCAGCAGGAGGGGAGCCTGTAACTGGCTGAGATTCTCTTCGATCACAAGCGAGTATACTTCAGAATTTATACCATCTGGTCATTTGGCTAACATTACTGTAGGCAGACAGTGTTCTCAAGTGTGGGCAAGAGGACAGCCTGGAACCCGGGGTGAGTCTGAGTGGCCAGAGGCAAGTCGCTTAGTACACCGCCAGTTCTAGCAGTTCGTCCTCTACTGGGGGCAAGAGGAGAGTCCAAGGAAGGACTCTCCTTAATACGAGTACGCTCATTCGCCCGCCAGTTCGCTGGCGGGGACTCGTACTCGACTGTGGGCACGGGGGTAAGACGTCCTCTACTGGGGGCAAGAGGAGAGTCCGTCAAGTCAAGGACTCTCCTCAATACGAGTACGCTGATTCACCCCAAAAACGGGCGATGCGTACTCGACTATGGGCACGGGGGATATGGGCACGAGGAGTCCTGACAATTCGAGTACGCAAATTCCCCCTGGAGCAGTAAGACTAAGATACAGGCAAGTACCACGCCACTTGGTCAAAGACCAAGCCTCTCAGTCGCTATGGTGCCTCCAGCTTAGTCCCGACAACCCTAACCCAGCCGCCATAATTTTAAACTGACCCTAACCCTTACTACTTTGTAAGTAATATTGGTACCGACGGCGTATATGTGAGCATAGC
>JAJLTN010000655.1:1270-21031 GCA_030568215.1 Lipomyces kockii | reverse complement strand
TCACTCCCATTTCGGATCCTCGGGTGCTTTGCTTTTGGTTTTTGTAATACGTCCATTTTTATTGGCTCGTTTGTTATCCATTATAAAAGTTTTCATTGGTTGTAGAGGCTCGGACGGGGGCGCAGGAACGCACATAAGAACACGCTGGTCCCCCCCCCCGAGTCCTCATAGTTAATATTCTAAAATATATCGGCATAAGCCTCAAGCTTTCAAGTCCATATAGTATTTCAGGGTTGACCGACTGCCAATCCCTTACAGTTTATTAACGAAGAAGGGTGAATTTTGATTTCCAAATAACGTTTGGCGCTAAATCATCGAAAACCTAATTATGCTAGTGTAGAGATTTATCCGATCAAGGCGGATAGGAAGGCGGATTTACTCGACAAGATGGCGGATGGCGAATGGCGGATACGGTCAAATTAGGCGGATATCCGCATCCGACACAGCCCTAAATTGAAATAGCCGAGCCGAGGTATGTTTAGCTTGATGGCAAAACCTCTGAGAAATGAAAGGATGCTGTCTCCTGAATCCTGTGTTAACTGGGCCATTGTGGATGTTTTGATAATAATAATGCATCGCGAATTGTGGATGTACTGCCGAACGTGACAGTACAAAGACCTATTTTAGCGCCGTACAGTGAAATGTGTTTTAGACCAGTGCATTGGAGCCATTTCGATTATTTGGGGTCGCATGTGCACAAACATTTTAAATGCTCACATCTGCAACGGTCCCATAATCGTCATAACTTTCAATCTGAGCATGGCTAGCCAGACTTTTCTTTCCCTTACGCATTTTACTCTTTAGGAGGTTTTGCGCTTGCTCATCAGTCATTCTATGTACTCTCGCATTTCTCTGCAAGACTTCGAGTGTATTTAGAGTACTTCCTTCAAATGAATACGGCGCACGTTTATTTTGCCTTTTTCTTCTTGTAGCTGCTCTTGAGTTATCCATTGTGTGAGTTACAATAGCCGTGGTTCTATATTTAATTAGTGACGCGTGAACGAAAACGGCAATCGGAAAATAGCTCTGGATAATTTCTTGGACGCGTTTTTAGGGCTGAAGCACCAAGGGTGTTGTACCTTTTTCAGGCGCTTCGCAAAATCTCGTTCAAGTGCGTTGTTCTACCCTAACCTTCTCGTGCCAGAGGAGTCGCATTTCGGTCGCTAGTAACTTTTCGCAGGTTTAGGTCGGATAGCCCTAACCTGCCAAAATTCGTATAGTCGAACACGGGACGTCTATGTAGTTCACGTTTGAGAAATCTCGATGAGATTGCGCTAGTTAGCAAATCGAACGGGGTATTGCTGGTCCTTGTCGTGCGTCGCCGATTCTGAGCTAATTCTAATGTCCATGCTAATATCTCCAGGATTTGCCGACAGGCGGCCACCGTCACTCACTGGCGTGTTCGATACTGATAGTTGGCGGAAAGTTTCTGCACCTTGATCTACTGGATTCAGTCACCATGTGTTTTCGTGATGGTGAATTGATTATAGTAAGGGACCGGCTTACCGACGAAGCTGGGCAGAAGCAGCCGGCTCGGGCGCGAGAACCTTCATTTGCTCCATTGAGGGCAAAACGGTATGAACTGCTCAAAGACCTACTTATGGCCTCGCCGCCTCCAAGGCCGGAATCAAACCACAGCCCTTCTCTTATTCTCAAGTTTGCTAACAAAATCACCGCTGTTGAGTGTATGAATCTGAACCTCATATGAGCATTACTACCTCGCCCCTTACGATGCGAATCAAAGTCACAATTTGTTGCTGTCAGTAAAGCTGAAAGAACTATAACGATTTGCGAGATGTGAAAAAAAATTGTCTTTGATATGTCGTGCTCATTCAATCTTGGGTGCCCTTGCCTAAGGTAAGAGACGAGCTGAGAATTGCATCGCGACCAGGTATTGGCTCGGGTCATGACGTCAGTCCCTAGGAGGTCACGATTGGGTTTTCGCGTCTCCTTAGTCGAAATGTAATGTGTGTCAAATAATTAAGACAACAGTCGTTACGTTCATCATGTCCCTCGGCTAGGAAGTCACTATGGTGTTGACGCGTCCGCTGACTGGAACGGTAATGTGGATTAAGGCAACAGCCGTTTGGTGGGCAACTGACCGTTGCACGGCTCAATGAGATGCCCAAGGACTGGATATGTTTGAATTTTGAAGGATGTACTGTGATGACCAGTCTGATTGGGACAAGATCGACGCTTGGCAGATTGAAATCTTGGATCACCAGACTTCGATATTTGCTCTGACGTGGTTTTCTCGTGACTGCTCTTAAGTATAAAAAGACCTGGTCGAACTTCTCAGAGTGCAGACCACCATTTGCAGTAACAAGGATATTCGTCCTCTGGTACAGTGCCATCAACTACTCGCGAAATACTGTGACAATGGTCAGTTGAAGTGGTAACAGTATTCGCAACCAATATACTAATGACTTCTTAGAATGCTTCAAAGAAGGCGGTAGTCTACGCTATTCTGACCTGCTGCGCTATCGCAACAGTCAGCGCGTACGATATAATTTACTACGCCGATAATGAATGCCAAGTGCCGTTAGATCTTGATTGCTACGCTATCCCTCCAGGTGTATGCTGCACAGTCCCTGTAGCCGACTCAGTTTGGTTTGACTGCAACGCTGGCGATGTTTGGTGGGTCTACTGGGGAGGAGGCTGTACCTATGATTACGGAGGCGATGATGGACCCACATGCTTTAATTCTGAGTCGATGGGTGTGACGGGAGCCAAGTATTCTACATCGCCATACAAGTTGCGCGCCAGGGATTCTGGTACGGAGAATGTTACTATTCCCGCAAGCGAGAGAAAGAAGACGGTGAAAACTGCGGCGGGACTTAGGTTCAACGCTACACATTAGGGACACGAAAGGTGAGCCAACACAAAACAATTAGTTTCTGTTAGAGGATAAAATTCTAGCAGACTTGAATTTGAATTTTTGGGTAGCTTAGTATGAAGTAACAAGATGAAACAACATTATGAACATGGGAAGGTAACAAGGAATATATGAGACTCATTTGCAGTAAACCACTTCCTCCATAATATGAATGGTACGTAAAACGTCATTCCAGAGAGAATCACCAATTTCACACAGTACGCCAGTGCGCTGTTCGATTCGCAGTGCGTGAGAGCGTCTTGCTTAGGCGCTATAGTGCTGACCATAAAAGCCTCCTTAGGTTTGGATCTCTATACTGAGACCAGCTCCCTTAAGTGAGTCTATATTCCTAAAATGATAAAGACAAACTTTACAAGTGACTGTAGCAACCATGCGATTTCTTACATTTCTATACTGAGACCAGCTCCCTTAAGTGAAAAATGATAAAGACAAACTTTACAAGTGACTGTAGCAACCATGCGATTTCTTACAAAATTTCTAGACTGATCTATCATATAGCAAGCATTATTTCTGCCAATCAGGACTATTTACGATTACTTACTCTAGAGGGCCAGGGAGCCTTGCAGTGCTCGACAAAAACAAGTACATGTATGACAAGTACATGTATGGGCGACGGTGTACCCATGGAATTTGATTCCGTTTTTTTGCTATAGGCGTGCCTCCGTGTGTCCTGAAGTGACGAGACGACGTCATCTAGTAGAGCTGCTGACACCCCGTCAGCCTCATCGCCATATATTCGAGCTTCGCACACTGCCCCAAATCACAGTTCCCCGAGGATTACGAAGGCGCTATATACAAAACAAAAGCAGTACAATATCCATCACTAGTTCAACTTCTGAACATTTTGATAGACTCTGTATTATTCAGTGTCCATAAGTGGCGACAAGACAACGGCGACTACTGCGCATGAGTCTCGGCTGAGTCATGGTTCTCTATAGCGATTGAAGACGGCTTGTCGAAGCTTGGTTAAGCGAGGGCGGGGTACATTGAGTTGCGCCGAGCAAACATTGTCTTTAAAGTTTAATAAATCCCCTGACTCACGTCGATTCTGGAACGCGTTCTTTACTTTCACCCCCAACACTACAGCAGCTAAACGATGTTCGAGCTATGATACGTAGGCCGTGAGTGGTCTACGACGGCGGAGAGGTCTCACGGCGAGTCGATTTACTACTAGATGATGTTTGAGAATGTTCCAACCGCTGATCCATACTTGAAATGGATTATCATATTCAGTGGATATGATGACATTGGCCCTAAATGACGTCGCAGGACCATCCTATGAGACACACAATAACCAGCCAGTGGAGGACGGCGATTCCGCGTGACGATATTTTAGTATTACGAATACGGTATGCGGTTGCGAAGCTCAGGTCCACGGAACTGCACTGTTGCTACGGCAAAAAAAATGCAGATTCGAGGAATCGCATCGCTTTCTACTTAGGTTTGACTAACAGCTTCAGAGTGAGTCCAGTTGATTCTCATGAAGGACGGATTATGAACTTAAAGAAGTATTATGGCGCTGGAATCTTGTGGTAGAAGTCCGCATAATGTTTTGAGACCAAACTTGAACGGTTGAAAAGACAGATTCAGCACTTCCAGTCAGCCAGCGTCGCCAAACAAATAAGCAATTGATCAGTTGTCATGTCCGACAACGTCAATTGTCTCAGCCGTGGACGCAGAAGAACGATATAGGGGTCCGGCGTGATTCATCGGCCATCAATATCGGAGAATACCGAAGGTCTTAGTTTTAGGCCGGTTTTCTTAGGCAAAAAGAGCGTTGCAAATCGTTCGCTGGCGACGAGCCAAATGAACCTAAACTCTATGCATGAAGCGTTGAAGCAACTCTGTTTAGCAAACAGTGAGAATCGCGTCAGGAATGAACTCGGAGCTAGTGTTAAAGGGCAACGCTCATTAGCGCGAACAGACGCAGGAAGATATACAAATGTAAGGCCAGATAATTGTAAGGAGCATCTAAGTGCGCTTGTTTCGTCCAGTTGGAGACAGTTTCTTCCATTTCACCCTAAGCAAGAAGAAACAGCCATAGTCGGCAACAATCGTATAATATGGCAGACTTTTGTTGTGCTATTTACCTGGTTCTGGCGATTCACACGGATCGCATGAATAAGCCTCCCGCGTCACAATTTCTCGAGATATGGCTCCTCAAATTGAGAAAGTTATTCGAAATGAACATTTGAAGTAATCATTTAAAGTATTGAGGCCTGTTCCGGAAGATGGGAATATATCACGTACTAAAGTTTGCGCTATCCTTTCAACTGCCAACAAAGAGGAGCCAAGGACCCTGCATTGGAAGACGCCCAATAATTTAATCGACTACTTTTTCCTAACAACCGCTCACGACATTTCGCGACCCACTGGTCATCGAATGCCGCTAATATATCATCGTTCATGGTCCAAAGGCATCAAATTCGAGAGCACAGATAAACAACAACGTACTCTATATATATGTATAAAAAACGATTTCATGTCGAATGACAACACTGCTGTGGCTTCCCCGCCTCGCTTGATAGCCGTGACGCCTGGGATGGGCTAGGGTTTCTACTTTTCACCCACAAGCCGCACGGTTGCATCGAGGCTGCGCGTGGCTCTCACCTTCCGCCGCATCGTACACCACAACACAGCCTCAAATACGCAACTTGCCCGAATTTGAGAGTATAAACATATATATCGGTATATTTTATATACGTACATGCAAACAGACGGCTCCGCGTCTCGGCTGAATCTCAGAAAGCATGTCGTCCGCCGAGGCGACTTCGAATGACCAGGAGACAGTGGGGGAGTTGCGGACAGCATTGGACGAGTCTCACTCGCAGATCGACAGATACGAGAACGAATTGGCTCGGCTTAATGCAAAGATTGAAGAACTCGAGCGGTTACATGAAGTTCAGGAGGCGGAGATACACAGTCGGGACATCGAGCTGGAGGATATGAAGGAGGAGGCTCAGAAATTACGTCTTGAGAACACAAATGAGATCGCCAATTTGAATGAAGCACTGGAACTTGAGGCATGTTTGGTCTCCCATTATTGCTTAGAACTGTAGCATTAATTTATAACAACAGCGACGCAGCGTTGCGGAATTGCAGCAGAGCCTACAGGATCAGGAGAGGCAGGTAGTGCACAACACCGATATATCATTACCGCGACCTCCCACAGGAGACGAGTCGAGCGTGTCCATCACTACCGTAGAATTAAGCAATGTCGATAAGCTCGTATATGAAAAGGAAATCGAGAGTCTCCGGATAGATCTTGCCGACTTACACCTCAAAGTCATTGCATCTGAAAAGACGTATGAGGAAGAAGTGCGAAAACTCCAGCAGGATTTGGTCGATGCACGAATACAGAACGGAAGCCTACTCAACGAGATTACAGAGTTAGAGTCGTTAGTATGGGAGAAAGCGCGTTCAGAGTCAAGTGAGTCAGTGGCGGTAGACGAATTTCCAGAGACCCAAGACGGTCTCGGTTTGGTTGACCTCAAGGCCGCCTCGACGTTAGCTGAAGAGATTCTCGCCTCGTCGCCGACCAAAGCCTGCTCGCAAGGTATGTATCTTGAATCTGCGCGACCATATCATAACAAGTTGCTAACATGCTAAGATATAGAACAAGAGAATCAGGAACTCCGCGAGTCAAACATTGCAATGGCAACATATATCGAGCGCATAGTCGAGAAGCTGCTCGATAACAAGGCGCTGGAACACATTCTAGAACACTCGTCACCAACCAAAGAAAGCAAACAACGGTCTCGGACGACGCTAGGATCGAAACAAGTGACTCGCTCTCCAACCAAAACCCTAGCCGACAAACGTGGTCAGAAGAAAATCATTGGTATTGGCATCAACTTCGAAGCCGCATCTCCTTCCACGGATGAGCGTAGTCGAGGATACTTATCACCTAAAAGTACCCTTTCACCGCGATCAATTGCGTCCTCGTCACCAAGCCTTGCTGGCCACACGTTGAGCAGCACATCTCCTTCCGTGGTTAGTCAGCGTCGCGTTTCTTCTGGGGGTCAGAAATCACTTCTACCCCTCATGTTATCGGAAGGTATAACCTCACCGAAGCCTGACGGCAACGGTGCTAAATTCAATTCACCACCGTTACCGTCACAAGGACATGAGTCGACAGCCGCCAAAGGATCAGCAAAACGCAGTAGCTGGCTCGGTATTTTCACCTCACCGTCTGCTCCAAACAGTTAGGTTTTAGGCCATGGGATGTATTGTAAATTACTGCTGTACGATTATTACAAGTATGGTTGGATTACTAAGTATTATAGAGGCTCTATGTTCGGTTACTGTGCAGGCGGATTTACGGAGTTTAGTTTGGTTTTGTTCTATCCGGTTGTCTGTGGTTATAATAACACGTGGGCTGTTTAATTTTACTGTCCAATTCGTACTAGGATACACCATTACACAGCAATTAAAAGACTTTGCGGAGAAAACATCGTTCTATATCGAAAGTTCAAGTGCGGATCTATTAACTGCCGACTAGCCAGAGACATATTTCCAATGTTATTATTAAAGCGTCGGCTTTAGGGCTTATGGACTCGCGTTTGAAAGGCAATCTAAGGGGATATTCAGGGTACATGTGTGAATAGAAAATGTTGTGGCAGTGAGGGCACTAGATGACTTATTGGACCTTTGGATAATCATCACTGAGTTCCATAAAGCTAGCCTCCTCAAATCTGTACGCTTTAGATGCATCACGCGTTTACTATTCGACACCGAGTGCTTTCAATGAAACTATCATACGGTTCTTCGGGACTTGTGAATGTCCATGAACGCTAATGTAGTTTGTTTGCAATTGGCCACTTTCATCCCTATGTCATCAAAACCTGCCATTATCTCCAGATTTCCTTCTTTCACCCAATCCAGAATCTGAATTGACGAGGAGCGGGATTGCGAAGAGATGTCCTGCCAATGGCCAGGTATGGATGAATGACATAAAAATATGCCGCTGTCCGCAGTACCGCAAAGCGTTCGATTGGCAATCGTTATATTGGGCTCGGATGAAGAGTTGAACGGGAATGACGATAATTTGGTGTCGTTATTGAGATGATTGCTGGTGTAAAAGCCGATATCTTTAACAAGCGGTGAAGGTGATGGTAGATAGAGTGCCGCGATGCATTAACAGGTCGGCAAGAATTTAAATTTTATAACGTCACTATTGAACTTTCTCTAATCACATCAGTTCGTTAACCGAGTGCATGCGAGGTCCGGTTTGAACAAAGTACAAGTGCGGATTACTGACTATCAATTCACATGACGATTACCGCCGGCATTCAGGGTGGTCCTATGTAACTTGCGAAGCGACGGAATATCGTATGGCAAACATCCATCGCACATACCCTATAGGGGCTATCGGTCGCCAATTGAACATGGCGAGACCATTTAATTAAACAAAATTTTATTAACTGATAGAACCACCCAACGCCGTATATAAATAATGCCTTCCGCGTACAATCCATAAATGGCCAAACTGATTACTCGCGCTGTATGTCGTCGAGCTCTGCCGGTTTGAATGTATTCTCCGCCAGCTGGGAATCTAGTTCGCGCTTGACATGCTCGACCATCCCTTCCTTTATGACAAGATGCTCGTCGTCGAGGTCCTTATCCGTCAGTAATTCGCTCATGAGTACAACATACTGAAGTAAACATACTGCGAGAATGACATTGTGGTTTTTTGAGTCGAGGCTGATTATGAGCGCCTTGATGGATGGGTCACTAAGAGAGTCAATCGGTGTACGGTAAGATTCAGCTGGCGACTCACCACTCGACAAGGACGCCTGTTACAATTATGTCAGTACGTCAGAATTGAATATAATGAATAGACTCACCTTTGACAGCCCGCGGCATTTCGGAAAGGCTAGTTTTTAGGGTAGGTGCTATCTGACTTAGGATAATACCATGGTTGCAAATAGAGCTCTTGAAAACTGACATCATGCGACGACCAAACTCCGAACCGTTAATAACCCTAACCTTCTCGTGCTATAGGTGAACCGTTAATAACCTTGGGGTTAGGGCTATTTGTTATCACCGTCACGCGAAAAGACCGGGTCAGATGGCTGCCTCAGTCAGTTGGAGCAACAAGGGTGACCCGCTGTACCAGACCTGGATTACTACGTGGGTTGGAAGTTGACAAGGAGGAGTATGGAACATATGCGCCGCGCCGACAGTTCCGTCGCTCGCCCTTCTCTCCTTCTCATCCTCCGTTCGTCACATCTCGTTGTGGTTGTATTATATTCTCTATATCATCAAAAAAATCGCTCAGTAATGCGTCTTCTACACCAAATAGTGCATATTTTGCCGTTGCTTTCGCTGGCAGTTGCCCAGACAGTACGAGTCCCTAATATAGATCCCGGTACTTGGATATTTACTAACCGTATTCATTAACGTAGGTCGTACACTTGTCCAACTCAGTGTCAGATGCAGGTGATCTGTTTCGCGTCCGTGTCGAAAGGTGAGATTGTTTACGATATGCCTTTAGCGTGGTTGCTTGTATTCGAGACTAACTTGCCTGGAAGACTCGATGATTTGATTGGTTTCAAAGGCGGCCTTATCGCGCAGAAAACTACCTCGTTGGTAAGTTGTTTCGATACATAGTGATGAGCAACTGGTTCCTGTGTGCTATTTTACTGCGAGCAATATTTAAGAAATGAAATCTGGGCCAATGACTTAGTCGGAATCGTGTGATTCCTGCAGAACTAGGTCAGATTGCCATAGAATAAGCCAGCTGCGTTCTGAAATATTTCTGAACTTTATCGCGCTCATTTACCAATGACACCCAGGCCACTTGTGAGGCTCTTTTTGGGCGACTGCTAACCGATACAGATATACGAGTATGATCTAGCTGAAGGGGAACACCAGTTTACATCCGCAAACGTACCTGTCCGTTTGGATCCGATTAGTACTGGTCAGATTTCTTCGTACTCCGTCCGCGACAAGATCGCTCGCTCGGTCGCCCGGGACGAAGTCGTTGGAGACATTGCACTCGCCGTGGCTCCTCTCACCCACGGCGCTAAACGCGTGACGATCGCAATGGTCGTGAACGCGGTAAATGGTGAGCGGGTTTTGAAGCAAGACGTCTTGAATGCAAATGTCAAGCTTAGCAAGGTTGGCAAGATTGTTCACGTTGAGTTGAGTGACAGCAACGTATTGTACGTTGATGTCGAAAATTCCCCCGCCGAATTAGCTGTTGGAGAGGCTGCTTGCGCTGGCGGGAACCAGTACTGGTGCCGATTGATGGACGTCGCGCGTTCAGCCAAGTCCTCTGTATCTGATGTAGCTAGCAAGATCTTAAATTCTAACACCTCCGGCGCCGAAAAGAAGCACAAAACAACAAATGCGCACAAGAAGAAACTAAATAAAGGATGCAAAGATTCGCATAGGAAAAAGGATAAGTTCAAATACGCCCGAGTCCATCGCCACAAGGGCGGCCGCAACGAGAGCGCGACGAGCATGATGAACGGCATCGCGCACTCATTATTTACGATTGCATTCCCGCTTCTGATCGGCATTCTGACCGGCTCTATCGTTGTCCTAATTGCCATCGGCATCGCTGACTTCTACGCAAATTACTGTCTTATGCCGGCGCAAGGCTGCCACACCCTGATCGTGACGGACGTGGCCATCAGCGAGAAGGATCTCGCGGAATTCATCGACCAGCGCCGCAGCATGCAGCACGATATCGATGGCCGTGTCGGCACAGATGTGAAACTGTCGTTCGACTCCGAGTACGACGCCTCCGAATCGCACCCTCTAATGAAATAGAGACTTCAGGGTGATGTTTTTGCTTTTGAAATTGCAGTGATCACTGTGGGAAGGTAATATGGTACGTGAGTTGCACGTCGGTGTTCATGTGTGTGTTTTATTGGTCATGGAGTTGCTGGGGTTAATTACAGTTGCCCGCCGTCTTACTGGCTGCTGCGAGTGTATATATGTGATGAATAAATTGTATATATTCCTGTTCGTATCGAACTGCACATTGAAGTGTGAAGTTGTAAACTCGAAAATTAGTACAGACTGGAGTCCAGTCAGTCTACATAGTAGCGGACACGCCATGGCTTCCACATCACGTGATCACCTTTCGTGAACTTGAGCCGCCTCTCGATCACTTCCCTGAGAGAGAAGCTCAATAATTTCAGCGAATCACTCACCACCATATAGTCGCATACGATAGTCGATCCACAAAATAATAGAAAATACTTTTGATTGGACTTTTTATTATCTGTCATAGCAAACTTAGCCGTCTTCTTTTACAGCAAAAAAAATGGTATGCAGTCTATCCCACTGGCGTTCCTCACTCCTAACTCGATCAAGTAAACTAACAGTTCACAACAGCTCCCGCTAACACTCCTCAATACATCACAAGGCCACCCGATGCTAGTCGAGCTCAAGTCTGGGGAGACGTTGAATGGGCATTTAGTCAACTGCGATGCGTGGATGAATTTGACACTCAAGGAGGTCGTGCAGACTAATTCTGTATGTATTTGGATATTCCAATGTCATTATCATATGTTGATATAGATAAAATTGTGGACTTCACAGAATGAGGCTAATAAGCTAGGATGGCACTCGATTTTTTAGACTTCCTGAATGCTACGTGCGGGGTAATAACGTGAGTCGGCACATTGCATCCCAGATCTGGTGGGAAAGGAAATGCTAACGAATCAGATTAAATACCTGCGAGTACCAGACGAGGTCCTCGACATTGCACGCGAGAAGAATCAGCAGCAGCGCGAGGAACAGCGGAAATCTAGTCAGCCGCAACGGGGCGGCTATAATCGTCAGTACAGCAGTAGCGGCCAACGGGGAGGTTATAATCGGAATCGGGGCGGTGGGAACGTTGGTCGCGGTGGTGGGCAGTTTCAGCGTGGTGGACGGGGTACACAGTATTAGTACGTCTTGTAGGAGTGCTACGATAGTGGATAGTTCCTTGTAACATTACTTTAAGCATTATACAATACACTACATGTCAAGGTTTTTAGATCATAAATTCATCGACGGCCACGGCCACGCTTGCCGCGACCACGACCACGACGACCACCGCGAACAGATTTTGTCTCCCGTTTGCCTTCTTCGATCTCGGACTCGGACTTGCGCTTCTTGCTATTCATTTCTCTGAACGCGTCGAACGGACGCTTGTCTTTGCCCGACCCGGTCTTTCCCTCATTGGCCTTCATGTCGACATACGCCTTCTTGCTCATGATCTCAAGTTCGGTATCGTTCCACTTTGGCTTCGGATCGCGCGCAATGAATTTCTCGGCCTCGCCAACGCTCGCAAATTCCACGAACACACTACCTTTAAATTTCTTCTCGGCGTCGCGACGAAGCCGTACCTGCCTCACACCAAATTCAAAACCCTCAAAAAAGCTCTCGATATCAAACTGGCTAGTCGGCGTCTCCTCGCCAAAGCCTTTAACATACACCGAGCTCAAAAACGCCGATGTCTTTTCTTCCGGCGCGGGCTGCTTCAGCGGGATTCTTCGCCGAACCTTTTCCCTGTCATCGGACACTTCGAGTAATTCTTCGCTCTGGCAGAGTGCAGCGACGATGGCGTCGAGCGGTTGAAAGCGACGCATGCGCGCGAAGGATGCGATCGTGCTGATCGGAACCCAGCCGTCGTTCGCGGATGCGGTCGTCCAGAGGAATTTGTCTTTTGGCAGGTTCTGGTCAGAGAAGTAGAACTCGACCTGCTTCAGAATTGCCGCCGAGTCGGAGCTAGGAGGGAGGACAGACGCGTCGGAAATGATGTTATGTTTCTTCCCGTGCTTCTCTTTCTTGTCATCTTTCGCTGGAGCTTCGGCTGCTTCGCTGGTAACTTTAGTGCTTTCTGCCTGAGCCTCGTCATCTGCTGGTTCTTCTGCAGACTTCTCCTCACTTGCTTCGACAGTGTCCTTCTCGACAGCAGGAGTAGTGGATCCGACAGCCTGTTCGACCGTCGGTTCAGCTGTAGGAACTGTAGGTTCCTCTTGGGCGTCCATATTGTTATTGTCGTGAATATTACGATCTGGTTTTTGATTTTCTACGCAAATTCTTTCGTTGTCGAATTTGATCGGGTTAGGGCAACAATATTTAGGTGCGTGCGCTCGAATTTACAGTGTCACACTTAACTAAGCACGTGATCGTGCTGAGATCTACGCTTTTAATGTGAATTGTTCCGTTGCGTGAATTTGCATTGTTCCGTAGGTCCAGTACACGCTCGCGCAGTTACGACCACAGCCGCAGCGTTGTTTGACAGATGCGCGTTTAGTAAGGTTCTGGTACTGTGCCGCCAGGGGAGCGAGCGTCCACCTCGCCAAAAGTGATAAAACTTCTGCCGCAAGGGACATAAATGCATGGCTGCCCGCACCCGCACCGCTGTATCCGTCGCCAATCGCCTTCTCCAGGTGTCTTCTCACATTCGTACTTTATCCACACTCGCAATGGCTTCCGGCTACACTACACGCACAATTGGTGCGGCCAATACGCTCGAGCACCGTGTGTTCATCGAGAAGGACGGCGTGCCAATCTCGCCCTTCCATGACATCCCTCTCTTCGCCAACGAGCAGAAGACCGTGCTTAACATGATCGTCGAGATCCCCCGCTGGACGAACGCGAAGCTCGAGATCTCGAAGGAGGAGACCCTCAACCCGATTAAGCAAGACGTCAAGAAAGGCAAGCTGCGCTACGTCCGCAATTGCTTCCCGCACCACGGCTACATCCACAACTACGGCGCCCTCCCCCAAACGTGGGAGGACCCGAACGTCGAGCACCCCGACACTCACGCCGTCGGCGACAACGACCCATTGGATGTGTGCGAAATCGGCTGGCAGGTCTCGTACCCGGGCGAGGTGAAGCAGGTCAAGGTCCTCGGTGTCATGGCGCTCCTCGACGAGGGCGAGACGGACTGGAAAATCATCGCGATTGACGTCCGTGATCCTCTCGCGCCCAAGCTAAACGATATCGAGGACGTCGAGAAATACCTTCCCGGCCTTCTCCGTGCGACCAACGAATGGTTCCGAATCTACAAGATGCCCGACGGCAAGCCAGAGAACCACTTTGCCTTCTCCGGCGAGTGCCGCAACAAGAAGTACGCCATGGAAGTTGTCCACGAGACCGCCGAGGCCTGGAAGAAGCTCGTCGAGGGCAAAACTGAACCTAAGGGCATCTCGCTCACTAATACCACTCTCGCTGGCACCTCTGGCTATACAGACATTGTCTCACTCAGCATCCCCACTGCTGACAACTTGCCCCCTGCGCCAATCGACTCGTCGATTGACAAGTGGTTCTTCCTTGCCGGGAACAACTAAACGATGGTTTCGATATGCGGCCAAAGATAAAATGTGTCAATTGTTGTAGTTAATTAGTATTTTGCATAGTTGTGCGTAAAATCTATTACTTGTCCAATCACCCAATCCAAACATCCAAACGCCAATCAATCCAATTTACAACTAAAATGAAGTCCAAGTGCTCGACGTCACGTGAGAGCAGCTAGAAGCTGGTCAAGCTGTAACTTGTTATACTTGATGTACTTTTCCGTATGCTTACTAAACTCCCCCGACTTGTGCTTCTCGTAAAACCGCTGGTAAAGCGGCGAAACAAAAGCGACCTCCTTGGCCAAATACGCTCGCAGCTCAGTGTCGGCGAAATTATATTCCTTAAACTTAGCAACGAGTTCCTCAAACGTCGTGTTGAAATTGCGGAATTTTTCTTTAATCACTTCCCTATCTTTCGAGCTCATGATACCTTTCCCGGCGGATGCGGTGCTTGCGGATCGGACGATGGTGACGTCCATCAAATACGACGCGCATACTTTCCACCCATCCAAAAACATATTCAACGCGCGCTTGCGGATCTTGTCGAGTCGGTCAATACCGGTACCAGACGTCAGCACCGCCGAAATTTCTGGCGACGACCGCGCCGCCCGTTCGACGTACAACAAGTTCGCAATAATCTGCAGACCAACTCGAGTTACTTTTTTGTACTGCGCGCGCGCCTTGGCTTCAATATTGACTAGCAAATCGTCAAATAATTCCGAAATAAAAAGTGACAGAATCTCCGTGCCCATATACGAGCTGCTGGGCGTGCCACTTCCAGTCGCAGTGCTAAATGTGGACTGATATGACAATCTCAACGACCACGCCGCTGGCGCACCAAGTGGAATCAACAGTGATGCGAGCGTCGTATCGTAGTCAGCAAGCCTTGTGACCCAACCCATGACCTGTTTCGTGATGTCAAGGACCGCAAAGTCGATTGGCAAGCCCGGAAGCCCGCTCACAACTGCTTCGATGTGGCGAAGTATTTCTTGGAACGAATCTTGTGCTGTTTTGCGGAGCTCTTTGCTGCAGGATTCGAGATTGAATACGGGATTTTCCGTAGCGAGTAAGAGCTCTCCAGACGCCGCGTGGATCTGCTCAATTACATCAAATGCGTAGAAACAGTCTGTAATTAAATTTTTCCGGATCACTATATTGATCGCTTGAACGGCTGCCTGGAATGACTTCTCGAGGTCTTTAAGAGTCGCCGTGAGGGCGCCTTGAATGTCCGCTTTCGCTTTAAATATCTTCCTGACCATTTTCTCCTCAGTCTACCACTGTCAGTTTTGCGCGTGATTGTTCCCATGAGAATGACATACCACCATCGCTCTCAGTAAGGCATCCATATACAGCTTAAACGAGCTAGTTCCTTTCCGATAAAACCCATTCACACGCTTAATCTCTGTCTTGATCGCCGTTTCAGATAAGACAGACAAATTATGCATAATATACTTCCCTCTGATGTCCGCGTATATCGGCACCCCAGCCGACGCGTCCGTCACCATAAAAAAGTCCACCATAATCGACAAATCCTTGATCGTCGCCTCAGGAATCTCCGTAACAAACTCCACATTAGTCTCACCTTCTGAAATCGGTGACACACCAATCAACGCCTTGCGATATCGGTCGCGTACGTTTGACACTGCTGTGTTGATGAGCTGATTCATCCTCAGCGTCACTTGCTGCGAACTTTTGAGCGGGGACCCTTCCAACGACTTGATCGCGGCTTTTAAGCGAGATATACTTTGTGAGTATTCGACAACCTCGAGATTGCCTCTTCGTATCCGCGGCTCTTCTTCCTCGAAAACAACCTGATACGAACGCACAACCTCCAATTCGCTAACCGTCGCCTCCACATCTACCCCTGTCAGTCCACAAGTTCGTTCTACTCAGACTTGACTCACTTTTGGAAATATTCGTATACGTCTGTGTCGACCCCGAAATTGGTTTGATAGCGTTCTCTATGGTCGTACTGGCACCCCCTAATCGTGCCAACGATCCCGCGATGTGCTGCGCAAGTATATCGGCTTTTTTGAGAGCCTGTTCCAACGCGGCCGTGGATGCCGGTGTCGCGGGCAGTGACATGGAGGATGCGCCATTGTGGAGAGTGTTTGTTGGCATGCGGATCATGCCCGGCCTCGACATCGTTCGTATCGGGTTGTAAAGTCGAGGTTGAGATGTTGAGTTTGTCATGTTCGATAACTCCACAGGATGGTGCAGTCCGATGCCACTGGTTACGGGACGTATGCGCTAAACCCAAACGGGAGTCAACATCCTCACTAACCATCTGCCTTTCAAGCATTGTATGCACGTCCGCGTTCTTGCTTGCTCCCATCAATTACTATTTAATAAAACTTATATTTATTCAAGCCTTGAAAACAGAGAACTAAGAAATTTGACTGGATAATATTTATATTTTGACAATATTATTTGCAGCGAGAGGTTCGACTGTAAACAACGGCAGCATTCCAGTCCGTTTCTCGATTCTATATACATACGCAAATAGTGTAGCAACGGATCTTTAATTATATTCAGCTAGTATTCTGTAACTGTTTAGCTATTATCGACATCAGAATGTCCCGCAATACATCACCAACGTCGTCAGACAAGGACACCGCGTCGACAATGCCCACAAGCAACACAACGACCGTGCAAGAATACATCCAACTCGACCTCCTCACTCTATCAAACTTATTCTCCTCACTCGAACTACTAGACGCAGTTATCGATGACACACCGCTTCCATTCGCTGAGTCATCGGACACAGATGTGGAAAGCACCAAATCACTTTCCGAACATAAAGCGAACTATCCCGACCCGCGCGATCATCTCTCTATGATCCGCCCGGGCTACGCCCGTCGTGTGCAAATTCATCACAATAATTTCACGATCTGGCAACTTCAGGACACGACTATGGAGACATGGACATACAGTCTCTGTGCTGACCAGGAAATCAATGACGTCCTGCAAAGTTTGAGCTCTTTCAGTGATGAGGGCAGGGAACTATGGCGGACATTAAGGGTTGCTTCGACTCATCGCTAGGAAGTAACGTAACTATATATAAATAATAGACGATATTATACTGAATACGGTAGCGAGATTAAATAATAGCAGAGACAGTCTAGAATTGGGTTTTCAAACCAAGGTGCTGATCTACAGCGCCATCACATATATATCATCAGAACGACAATGGCCAGCACTTTCACACGTACGTGAGGTACTGCTCATTAGAAAGCATCATGATACCTTTTAACGGATCGCCGGCCAAGCTACGACGCCTCCGCAGCTGCTACAAATACTGTAAATGACATCGGAATAATATCTGCTTTAAGTCAGGGCCTGTCCGTCCGTCTTTTTTGCATCGATGGCGAAACGCTCTCACTTTTTTATTCCGCTGGTTCCAATTCCAAATGTGAGTGATAATTTACGCAGTCCTGAGACGGTATCTAACACCGAGACACTGCCTAAAGAGCGAATACAGGATCAAGTTGAACAACAGTTACAGCTAACACTCCTATGTTCATGCGACAATTCACCTCAACACCGTGAACCCTCCATATGGTGGCACCGGAACACATCCCGACGCTGCGACGAAACAGAACCAAGTTAGATGCCAAACAGCTGGTGAGAACGGCGGCTGATATTATGGCAAGCATAACAAGTTCGTCAACACTATCCCATAGTTGATAGACGAATGGAACGCTATAGTCCCGGAATTAGTGCCGATGCAACGTACACTTCTGAGTAGTTTACGGATCACCGGTCACTTAGGAAGACGGAATGACTAATCTGGATTTCTGATTCAACGAGGACCAAGACGTGAATTGGCTGCTATATATCGCGACCTATCATTGCTACCTGGCTATGATCGCGATCATAGAACCGGACGTCTAGGTAGGCCGAAATACTACCAGCTGTAGTCGTACGATTTAGAGAAGATGCACAAAGTTAGCAATAAACGTTTTTTTATAAAAGTGTGAGTGGTTTATTGCAACTGTCCTTAACGCACAGAAATTGTTTCAATCCCATCCGCACAGCAGTATAGAGCGATATTCTGACATAGTGATGCAGATATCACACTATTATGACTATCATCCACGAAGTTCTCTCATCAGTAAACATGCATATCTGTCGGGGGCTATCTAGATTTTGTTTCAGAGGTAGCATTAAGAGCCCTAACCCAGAAGCTAGTATGGGAACTAACGACTGAAACCGCAGTCCTCCCCGTATCCAGAACAGCAGTGTCTGACACAACAATAACTCAATCGGTACGTTCAAAATTGTCTCAAAGCCAAACGCTAATGCCCTGGGTTCAGCCATATCGCCAATTGATCATATTCACATCGAACAGGCGATGTTTACTTAGCGGATGTGATATTTGTTGCAAGGGAGTCGTACTGCATACACAGCACCTACATGACGCTCATTAAGATACTAACCATAAGCGGTGAAAATTGCCTAACTTGCATGAGGTGTGGGGGGTTTAGCCGCTCGATCGTCAAAGCGCTGAGAGAAGACGCGAACGAGGCTAAATTAATGGGTCGATTTTGTTGCGTAACACGGAAATGGTTCCCGCGTGCGGCGGAGCCTCGCAATCGTTCCAAATTTCTAGTGGATTAGGGCAAGCAGGCTCCTTGGTGATTAAGATAAACTTGAAAAGAACTTGATCTTGGGTCGATCCAGTATTTGCAGATAATCCGGACAGAGTTAGGATGCGTAATCAATAGGAGAAAGCTAGGCTGGTAATCGTCACACTCGTTAACAGTTCTACCGAAGGTTTAGAAATCCAGTCGAGGCATGCATTGTATGTGGTGGAAGTAATAAGCCACAAAAGTTCTGCCCTAACTGATGGACGCATTAAGCCGTTCGGCCAGCCGAACGGCCAACGTTCACTTTTAACGAGATTTTGCGAAGCGCCTGAAAAAAGGTACAACACCCTTGGTGCTTCAGCCCCCAGGGTTTCAAGCTAAACGCGTCCAAGAAATTACCGATTGCCGTTTTTGTTCACGCATCACTAATTAAATATAGAACCACGGCTATTGTAACTCACACAATGGATAACTCAAGAGCAGCAATAAGCAGAAATACTCCGAGACAAGAGAGAGCATTGAAAACGGGGCCGGCAATGGGCGGAAATTAGCGCGGCAGTGTTTTGAACTTGGATTGAACACGCACGCGTTCCACTCCGATTCAGTGTAACACAATCACGTTCGGCGGAGATTCGCGCCGAAACAAACCTCGGCTCGGCTATTTCATGCAATTAATTTTAATATATTTCGCATTCGAATGCCAACACTCTGGGGTTACACAGATCGGATGCTGTTGCCCGCCTGCCGACGCGTCCGTCGCAGCGTTTCCGCCACGCGTCAACAACGCGTCAACAACGCGCGAAGCACTAAACGTCCACAGGGGCCCAGCTGATATGGAATCATGGAGACAGCGCCTTTTCGAATCCTAGGGAGTCTGCACCTAGTGAGTAGCTAATACCAAGCTGTTCGCGTCATCGCGGATTAGGCAGGCCGAATACTTGCCGCTGGACTGATTCACTGTCCAATCACT